>JAWZSL010000005.1:24895398-25141267 GCA_034769285.1 Lutjanus argentimaculatus
TTTTTTAAAAACCTTCCTTTGACAATCTTGAAGTCCTTTTGGTCCTATGTGCCTCAGCGATCACTGAGATCTTTGGATGCAGCTCTCCTGGTTGTCCCCAGATTCCGGCTTGTGTCTAAAGAGGACAGGGCTTTCCTTTATAGGAAGGCGTTTGTGAATTGCTAATTGAAGTTGATTGGTTTTTCCTCTCTGCTCTGGCTGTTTTAACTTTTTTTAAGTTAAAAGTTTAAGTTTTTAAAGTTTTTTTTTTTTTCAACAAATTTTATCCCTGTGATGTCTCTATTTGGTTCTTTTTAACTTATGCATTTTTACCAGTGTTTGCTTTTATTTTGTGCTGTTTTACTTGCTGTTTCTTTGTTTCGGCTGCTCATATTCATTATTTTCTGTAAAGCACTTTGTAACCATGTTAGGAAACGTGCTATATAAATAAAGTTTATTATTATATTATTATTACATTATTATGATTGTTCTTCCCTGCTGATCCTGACTGTTGCTCTGATGTCATTTCCATATTCATGCCTGACTACCTCCTCTCTCTGCCATGTAAGAGCAGGTACAGATTATTATCAACCTGCTGCATGTTGTCCAACACCATATTTACTGCACAGACTGTTTGGATGCAGAGGACGACACATCAGACGTTGGTGTAGAGAACTCATCCAGGTGGAATCTTACAGCTTTCACAGGTAAATTTTGTCAAAATACTTTTTTTTAATTCTATGTAGAGATGATTAAAAATAACAAAAAAACTGCAAACAGTCGTGAAAATGAATATTCAAACTGTAACAAGCAAACGGTTTTGGACTGTAGGTGAACAGAAAACTGCTGTGAAAGCAAAATGTTTGATATGATTCAGATCTTCCCACAAATTATAAGAATTACAAGTATTTAGGATGAAATAAAATGCGGTAAAGAGAGAATTCAAGAGGAAAATGAAATAGAACATGAACATTTAAGTAGGAAATTAATAAATAAAAAGCAGTACTACTGTTAAGATATTTCAAGAATGGAATCCAAACATGATGTATATGTTGTTGTGATCCAACAATAAGAGTTATTTATAGAGATGTTTGCATGATGACAGCTGAGATATGCAAAAGAGTTTTGTATGTTGTGACAACGTGATTATTGATGAAAAGTCTCCAGCAGGAGTTCTGGAACCTCAGACAGGTTACAGTCACTTCATGATCCAGTAATGACTTAATAACTTCAAGTTGTAGTTAGTTTTTAGCCTCTATTAACAGGAGACAGTAGAGACAGACACACACTTCCACCACAGCAATGGTGACGCCACAAGATGGTTTGAACACACAAAGCAGACTGACGCTGTTAAAATGACAGATTTTCCTTCATGGATCTCTGAAAGCAGGACGTCAAACTCCAAACTTGTTAAGTTCTTCTTTTTCTATATGATGCTGTTTTATGAATGAACACTTCCTGACATATGGAGCAGGACGTGCAGCTGTATATGCTATTATTGGAGCATTAATTATGCTAATGTGCAAGTTTCATGCACGTATACTCAAATACACACAGGTGGATCATTTAAATGAGTTTTCTGAAGTTAAAAGTGTTTGTTGAATGTGACGTGACGTGCCATAAAAATTTTACAAATTAATATTATTTTCCACTTTGTCTTAATTATTCTTTTTAACCAACATCTGTCCTAATCATTAATACCAAATATTCATTCATTTGCAGAATTTTAACCCTTTAAATGCCAGTTTGGTAACATAATACTACTGCTGTTTTTTATGTTAAAAAAAAACTTAAAAAAAAAAAAAAAAAAAAAAAAAGATTTTCCATTTACGAAGTGCTGGGGAGATTTTTCTTTTATGGATTATCAATGATGAGCAACAACATTGATTTTGATGCATCATTATTTTTTGTGCAGTGTCAGATGAAATCATCTTAATTTATAGTCCAGCAGCTCCTGCAAAACCTGAGTGATGGTCTCAAAAACAAAGCCAGTGTTTGTTTTGTTTCCCCCCGTGGCTGCATCTTTGAATCCACATCTTTATATGAGTTGAAGGAGTTCATGTTTGGGTGTGTGTCCAAGTCCAAGTCCAAGTGAACATTTGTGTAAAGTTTGAAGAAATTCCTTTAAGGTGTTTTTAAGATGTTGCGGAGGGCGTCACAGTGACCTTGACCTTTGACTTTTGACCACCAAATTTGAATCAGTTCATCTTTGAGTCCAAGTGAACATTTGTGTAAAGTTTGAAGAAATTCTTTCAAGGTGTTCTTGAGATATCACCTTGACAAGGATTGGATGGCCTATAAGCATAATTCATTATTCCTTTAAAACATAAAAGCATAAAATTAATTAAATTAAAAAACAAAATCAAGGCTTTCCAAGAATTCTAAATCACAGAGGTCCTTCAGCACACAGTCATGAACGTGCACAAAAAAAATTAGGGTGATCAGTCTGCTAGTTCCAGGCATCACGCAGGCACACACTCACTCAAAGACTCACTCACACACACAATCTCACACACACACACACACACACACACACACACACACACACACACACAGAAGTGATAACATGATTCCTGTCTTACACCTGGCAGGCATAATAACGCCTTCATTGGCTCCATTATACAGCAACAATGTCCTAACAGGAAACCAGGGAAAAAGCACGTAATTTCCCTTTATGCCAAACATGAGAAAATGGCAGAAATCTGCTGGTGAAAAAGAAAAACTACAATTTAGGCTACATTTAGGCTCAACAAAATGTATGTTGTTAAAATGATCAAAAGAGGAAAACTGCAAAAAGACCTCAAACCCCTAAAATTGTCAAAGTGAGGCCTGAGGTTTCATGACAGTCATGACAGTCATGTTCCAGGTCTGCCCAAAAAATGATTTCTACAATCATTTTCTTTTTTTAAGATTATTTTTGTTTGTTTTTTTTTTTTTGCTTCTTTCATCTTCATCTATTCTCAGTAGACTTCTGCTTTATAATTGTTACTTTTATGACACGCAGCAAAGGGCCACAGGTGGGAGTCAAACTGGCAGCCACTGCAGAGGACCAACAGTGCAGCACATGGGGCACACGCACTAACAGAGCCACAGGAACACCTCTAACTATTTTCTAACACACAATGTGATTGGCAGAAACACTCTGAAAACATACAGAAATTAAATAGTGTTTAATTAAAAATTAAATAGTCTTTTGATCAAATGAGGTAACAAAGGAATGAGACAGAACGTGAACAATTTAGTAGGAAATAAGAATTATTAGTGGCAATGAAAAATGTTTCTCAGGAAAAGGTTTTCATTGAACAGTGACTCACACAAAGATACTCAAGTGGCATCACAGAGTGAAAATATAGAGCTGGAAATGAGCATAATAAATATGTCCCCTTTAAACTAGATTAATATACAAGATATAAACTCTGAATGTTTTTAATAATTCCTTCCCGCCAGTCATGACTGCTCATCTGATGTCATTTCCATATTCATGTCTATTTTTTCTCTCTTCCTTAGAAGAGCAGGTACAGATTATTATCAACCTGCTGCATGTTGTCACACACCATATTTACTGCACAGACTGTTTGGATGCAGAGGACGACACATCAGACGTTGGTGTAGGGAACTCATCCAGGTGGAATCTTGAAGCTTTCACAGGTAAATTCTGTCAAATGACTTTTTTCTTATACGTAGAGATGATTAAAAACAATAAAAGAACTGCAAACAGTCATGAAAATGAATATTCAAACTGTAACAAACAGACAGTTTTGGACTGTAGGTGAACAGAAAACTGCTGTGAAAGCAAAATGTTTTATATCATTTGGATTTTTTAATTCTCTTCCTTTAAATTGTAAGAATTACAAGTTTGTGATTGAGAGACCGAAACGAAAAATAAGAATTTGAGAAAATATATCCATTTTTTAAAAATATATGCAAAAGTGATATAATATTTTCAATAACATCAAATGTTAAAAGCATTTGTGCAGCAGAAACTGAGAGACAAAAACTCTAAACAAGTTTATATTTTTTGCAGTTATCTTGAAAACATTTTAGTGTCGACTCAAAATTCTTTCACCATTTTAATCACTCAGTTCATCTGCATCTTTTCTCAACAGTCTTCTGCTTTAATAATGTAAACCTTTATGACATCAGTCTTGATTTTCACAAACTTGTCTCAGACTGTTTGGCCAATCATCCTAAAAATGAGTCAGCATCATCTACAGACTTTGATGATGAAAAGTTATCAGAGGAATTTTGATTCATTATTGTGTTCAGATTTTATGAGCCAATCAGGTTTTTATCAAAATAGCTGATTTTCAGAAATTTACAATATCTCATGAACACATTGAGATATCAACATGAAAATCAAAACAGAGGTTCAGGACTGTTCACTAAGTGAATGTATTTAGTATATCGTGTTTCACCTCTAGTGGGCACCATGAATTTGAAAAGATTTCATCTCATAATTGGCTTAAAGTCCATCACTCTATATTTTTCAAAATACTAAGTTGATGTTTAGTGTCAGCTGATGTCAGGGACAGCTGTGTTGTCCTCATGGTCTTGTGGTCTAAAGATATGACCTGTAACCATAAAGTCACAGCTTCAAATCTCCAAGTGAACAATATGGTGGTAGCAGGTGGATTGTGAACTCCACCTCTACTCAGGCAGGTATCATGACACTCATTGACCTCAAGGAAACGTTGTAACATCAAGTTTTAGCAAATATCTCAAAAACAGCTCAGCACAGAGTCAACATTTATCATTATTATTAACATGTGTGTTGTTGTGATCCAACAATAAGAGTTATTTATAGAGATGTTTGCATGATGACAGCTGAGATATGCAAAAGAGTTTTGTGTGTTGTGACAACGTGATTATTGATGAAAAGTCTCCAGCAGGAGTTCTGGAACCTCAGACAGGTTACAGTCACTTCATGATGTTTTAGTGAAATGACAACATGAATCATTGTTTCTCACTCACTTCTAAACACAACAGAATAACTTCAAGTTGTAGTTAGTTTTTAGCCTTTATTGACAGGAGACAGTAGAGACAGACAGGACATGAGGACACACAGAGAGATGGAGGACATGCAGCAAAGGTCTCTGGAACATTTTCATGCTAAAATGATGTTTTATTCCAAAATTCTGTCAGAATAAACATCAACAATGAAGAGTTCACAATCTGTAGACTAAAGATCAAATATGCAGATGTTTCATCAAGTGGATTAATCAGTCATGTAAACGTCCTTATCTAAAATCAGAGGACAGAGGGACGTTCAACAAGTGGTGGACCATCCAGGACAGAAGACAGACAAAATGTCCTAAACAATCTACATGAAGATTAAACATGACATTAAATGAGTGAAACAAGTGGAGCATGTTCTGTGGCTGCAGTAATGACCTCACATCAGCACATAAAAATATCTGTATACATCAACACAACTTGTTGTTCATCTGACACTGAATTATTTGACTCAATATTATGAACAGATAATGTAACAAATATTAAGGAATAACAAAGAAAACTGAAAAGAGCCTTTTGTCATATGATTGTGAATATGTTACAGGTTGTTTTTGTGTGAACTTCAGTGATGTCACTGAACAATGTTTGGTAGATATTAAAAACTTGTTCTCTGTCTATAACCTGATCTCTCAAACAGGTTTCACTCTGAAGAATGGAAGATTTCTACATGAACATCACCTCACAGGACAACAGCTATGATTACAGCAACATGACCTCCAACTACAGCAACATCACCTCCAACTACAGCAACATCACCTCCAACTACAGCAACATCACCTCCGACTACAGCAACATCACCTCCAACTACAGCAACATCACCTACGATAACTTTGACTACAGTGTTTATGAGTATTACAGAAACCTTTTTTTCATCATTAATGTGGTGACATGTGTCATCATTGGTGTCGGCTTTCTGTCGACCCTCATAGCCATCTACGGTCTTTACTCTGAGGTATGTACATCATGACTGAGATTTATATCATGTGTCTGTTGTACAGTCTGACTGTCTGTTTGTAAAGGATTTTGATCTGACATCATAATTAAAGTTTACATGAAGTTGATTGGACACTAAACACATGTAGTTTACATGTGTGGCTTCAAAAACATTCCAGAAACATTTAAAATCATGGAGACATTCATGGTTGATGTTTTTCATTTTTAGTGAAATGTCTCGACAGCTGCTGGATGCTTTGACATAAATAATGATAGAGACATTCATGGTGTCCAGAGGTTGAATCATAATAACTTCTGTCATCCTGTGACTTTTCATTTAGCGCCATCATCAGGTCAATATGTTGCTTCATCATCAGCTGCAAATTAGCAGATTTTAGCAACATGGTAAATATAATCTGCTAAACATCAGCATGGTAACATTAGCTCTGATATTTCTGACATCACAAAGGAGAGTTTGATGAAAAACCCATAAATGTCTCTGACTTCAACTGCTGGGTGGAGCAAGAAGACATATGTGGGAGGAGGTGGAGTTCAGAACATGTTTACAACTGTTTGTTTACTTTTATCAATGTTTTCCTGCAGGTACGAAATGATCATGTTGCTCCGATCTACGTCATCAACCTTCTCATCTCAGACCTCATTCAGTTCTGCTGCATGATCCTTTGGGTGGCACCAACTGATGTGATATTTCTCATCTCTTATAATATTTACTACTGTGCTCTCGTAGCCAGTGTTGGCTTCATGGTGTGCATCGCCCTGGAAAGGTAGCTATCTGTCTGTCCAGTATGTGTGAAGCTACTTCTGTGTCTGATCATTATATTACTATATAATTCTGAAGCTCCTCAAAGACTATGTGTCCATCTTGTATTACAGATATTTGGTCATCGCCCACCCACTGTGGTACCGCTTCAGACGAACCATCAAGATCTCTGTGGTGGTCTGTGTCCTGGTCTGGGTCCTTGCTCTTGTCTTTGGGCTAATTTACTATTTCGGCTATTTTGGCGATATCATCTTCAGTGTCCTCCTCCTCCTTCCCCCCCCCACTGTTCATATTCTTCCTGGGTGGGGTCCTCAAAGCTCTGTCTGCTTCCATCTCAGTTCCCTCTGATGAAAAAAAGACGGATTGTGGCAGTTTTGGTTGTGGTGCTGCTTATTTACACACTGCTGTTCCTGCCTAACATTATTTTACAGATGACATTGAGAACCAGATATGAGTTTAACTTTGCCCTCTTCAGCGTCTCTTTCATATTTCTTAAGTTGAGTCCTCTTGCAGACTTGATTCTGTATGTTTTAATGAGGAAAGGGACCATAGACAAGCTTTTGTCCTCTGTGTGTTGTTGCAGAATGGACAGTGATGATACCAACAGTCCATCAGTATGAATGATGACAACATTTACACAGTCAGCTTCATGTAGGCAGAGAAAGAGGGAGAGAGAGAAAGGAGAGAAAACACAAGGAGAAATGAGAACAGAGAATCAGAGATTATTTAAGCAATACATCACGACAGGCCGTGATATACGCTGTCGTGATGTATTGCTTAAATGAACTGAGCTCATTATAGCACCACACCGTCTTATTCCAAATAAGAACTCCAGTCTGAAAGTGTCTGATTCACATGTTTTGAAGTGCAAATATTGTTTGTAAATGACTGGACGTGCAAACCAGGTAATCAAATATAAAATAATACAGTAGAAGAACAAGAAAGAAAAGAAAAATAAAAGTTACAAAAATCCCAACCCACCCACATCCAGCTACACCACCCAAAGCAGGGGTCAACAACCTGAGTCTCTGGAGCTGCATGTGGCTCTGTTGCCCCACTCCAGTGGCTCCCTGGGACTTTGACAATAAAATATATGTAAATGAATAAATTGTTATTTTTTTACATTTAAATTATCATTCATCACATTTTGCTCCTGGCTGGTCTTAAGTAAGGCTGCAACTAACAATTATTGTCATTGTTGATTAATCTGTCAGTTATTTTCTTGATTAACTGATTAGTTGTTTGTTTTCTCATATGTCGAAAAATGGTGAAAAGTGTTGATCAGTGTTTCTCAAAGCCCGAGGTGATGTGCTGAAATGTCTTGATTTGTCCACAACTCAAAAAATTCAGTTTACTGTTTTAGGGGAAACGAACAGTTTACTTTTCCTTTAAAAATTACTCAAACTGATCAATTGTTTATCAGAATAGTTAAAAAGGAATTAAGTAGTTGAAAACTAATCAATTATTCAATTAAACACTCCAAATCTACTCTAAGTCTCCCTCAGCTCACTATGGATGTCAAATCCAAAAAATTAAAATTCAGAGTAAAATAGAGACTTAATAGTTGTGGCTCCAGACAGATTTTATTTTCTTTTTTGTCCAAAAATGTCTCTTTTGATAATAAAGGTTGCTGAGCTCTGACCCAAAGGATCCTACTTTATAGCAGCAACAAAGACCTGTAAGTAGAGTTCATCTCAACATATTGAATGAGAGGTTGACAAATGGCATCAAATAAGTTCACATCATCATTCCTAATATATCTGAGCCTTTTCCACCTCAAGAGTGTTGACAAGCCACATTTTAACATTTGGAATGTCTTTACTCTTCCATAACATCAACAAACATTTCTTAGCTGACATAAAACAATAGTTAATAAATCCTCTATGAGCCACTGTGAGGTTGTTTAATGTCTCTGACACTTATCACACAGAGAGGAAACATTAAAACATATTCATCTTACATTTGGAAATGTGCAGTCTATGTACTATTTTAAATTGTATTAGACAGTGTCTGACATTAATAGAACATTGATGAATCTGTTTTAAACTGTGGTTCCATTGTTCTTCTGTAATCCAGATATTTCAATCTTTTTCCCATTTCTCTCTTATGTGACAAGTGTCCAACTTTTCATCCTGTAAAAGTGTATAAAGTGTGGACACCAGGCGGGGAGGACATGGTGACATCCTGACAATGGATCTAAGAGTAGAGTCACTTATAGTCTCATAAGATGCTACAAACTTATCAACATAATCTCTTATCTATTTATATCTATTTATTGTCTTTCTTTAACTAATGTAGGCTCTATGTCAGGGAGAACATCTTTAGTCTTTATTTTCCTTTTTTGTTCTCTCATACACATTTTAATTGATTGCTTTGTTTTTTCTTAGTTATAACTAATATAGGCTCTATGTCTTTGTGTTTGTTTTGCATTTTATCATTTATCAAACTAAAGTAAATGCTGTTTGTTTATCTTTACCATAGTAGAAGTTTTATTCTGCTGTTTTAGTCGTAGTCAAGCTACATTTTAGGATGAGATTCAGAGCAGCTGTTGTGTGTTTGGTAATGTAGATAAAATATTATATCACAGTCCATGTCATTTTATGTGAAACATTTTCTGGAAATTCAATTAAAAATCTGTTTCTAGACAAAAATGTAAATGTCTGCCTTTGAGTAACTTACTGAATGAATAAATGATAAAAGAACAAAAATCTCTGCTGGCTGATAAATCTCTATTGTCTATATGAACATAAAGCCCAACCCTGCTGTTACCAGGGAGGAGTTTTCATGAGATAATGTGTCATTGGTAAGACCTGAGCTTCATCATTTTAGCTGCAGTTCTGACAGTGGTGGCTGGTCAATAGAGGGCGCTAGTCTAGGGCACCGTCCCACCACTCCACTAGACCTTCACTGAATAACAATCATTCATAACGAAGTATATATGAATATATGAAGTATATACTGTATATTTTTTATGAGTAAGGTAAATTTTTGTATAGTTAGCGAGTAAAATGTACAATCTGCAATACAAAATTCTCTGTTTTCTAAAGTCAAGGGTCGTCTAGACTGGGAATCGAGCTGCACACACAGCTGCAGTATCCATTCAGCTAAAGGGTCAGGCCCGTCATGCTGCTGTTTTCATTTGCTAAATATGGTATTTCAATCTTTAATGTACAGTCTATAGCTCCAACTTGCTAAAGTGGTGAAAATATTCTAAATATAGTGTGCACTTAAACTGATATAGATTTTTTTGTAGGTGTCTAAAATACCTTTTGCGTTTCAGCTATCATGGACCCTTTAGATACTCTTTGAAAAAGTATGGAGTTTTATGGAGTTTTTAGTTTTTTCACACCCTGCTATGTGAGCTCTGTACACTGTTTGATAAATCTCTGTCAATATATCAGGTCTGGATTTGGATTTGGTTGCTTTCATTGTTGTTAAAAGTGCTGCTGAATCGCTGCATATGACTAGATTGCCTGGTTTATTGTACTCCACCTATCTAAGTGCCCATAAAACTGCCATCATCTCTGCTGTGAATACTGACATGTGATCTGGAATCCTGTTCCCCTTTTTGATTCTTAATTCAGGTATGAATGTTTCATCCTGTCCTTTAATTTTCATTAAATACTTTAGTCCAAGTTTATATCCTCTGATTGCTCAGGGCATCTCTCTCATTTCTATTAACAGAGAAGATACTGGAGTCGCATGAAATGCTCCACTACATACTCCAAGGGCTTTAGCTTGTACTATGTTGAGTTTTTTAATCATCCATAAGCCATACATCCACAATCTATAGTTGATCTAATCATTGCTCTGTACATCATCAACATTGTTTCTTTATCAGCCCCCCTGTCAGAACCTGCCACACACCTGAGAACATTTATCATTTTTTCACACTTTAGAGAAACTTTCTCGATGTATATTTTCTAAGTCACTCGTTGATCCAACCACATTCCAAGACATTTAAACTTTTTAACTTTGTCAAGAGTCTTACCATATATTTGCAGATTCTGGGTTGGCAATTTCTTTTTATTTCCAAATGCCATGTACTTTGTTTTATCTGTAGATAATTTTAAAGCCCAAATCATTGGCCCTCTCAAACACATTCTCTAGGGCCTTTTGCATTTGGGTGAAAATGTCAGAGAGGTTAGGACACAGCACATGTTGCTGGGCTGAATTTGAATGGGCCCCTCCCCATTTGTTCAGAAACACAACATCCTAAGGTATCTCTGCTTAACATGATCATTTGTACCGTATATTTCAGCTGAATAGTGCAAACAACTAACTTGATTTAGTAATGAGAAGGTATTTTTACAAAACATGAAAGAATAATTCATGACAATTTAAAACTTTTGTTTAAAACAAAATCCAGGTTAATGATAAGCAGTCAAATAAATGTGGCCGAGTGTGACGGTCCTCTGGCTCATTTACCTGTTCTATGTGTTCTATTTCTGTTACAGGTAGGTGAAGGCAGAGTTCATGACTGCTAAATCCCCACCCTTCCTCAGTCCGGGTGGAGCTCTTCTCTCCTACAAGTCTTTGTTTGATTTATACCAAACCATATTAAACATAACCTCTGTAGCACCACACATTCTCTTTTGTCATAGTGGGTCATAACAATATAATAGATGATATTTCTCTCTGAGATGTAATAGAGGAAAATCAAGTTCCATACAGTAGAAATACTCAAGTAAAGTACCGTAATACTGCACTAAAGCATTTGAGTAAATGTACTGAGTTCATTTCCAACACTGCCAGTCCTCAGCAATCAACACCAAAAATATCCAGTCTGCTCCATCCATTATTGGTTTATAATCAAAAAAGCAAACAGATATTAATCACCACTAAGATACTTTTGAAAAAAATATGCTGTTCTCATGGCAGCACAATAATAGGGTTGGAATAATTTGGTGCGACATAAAGATAAAAAAAAAAGGTAAAACAAACTTTTAAACTAAATGAATATGCAGTAAACTCCAAATGTTTTCAATAATTCCTCTCTGCCGGTCATGACTGTTCCTCTGATGTAATTTCCATATTCATGCCTGTCTATTTTTTCTCTCTTCCATGTTGTCAGCCACCATATTTACTGCACAGACTGTTTGGATGCAGAGGACGACACATCAGACGTTGGTGTAGGGAACTCATCCAGGTTGAATCTTGCAGCTTTCGCAGGTAAATTTTGTCAAATTACTTTTTTCTTATTACATGATTAAAAAGGATTTTAAAAAAACTGTCATGAAAATGAATGTTCAATCTGTAGCAAGCATACAGCTTTGGACTGTAGGTGTACAGAATAACGCAGTTAAACCACATTTTTAAGTATGAAATCAATAAATAGACACATGGTGTAGACACAAATGATATAAGGTCCTAATGGCAAATCTCTAATAATGGAATGACCAGGAGAGCACTACATAGGGCACTAATACTGTTGGTCACCCTTTCTGAATTTTCATGTGATGAATTGTGGGCTGATATTTTGTTGGCAAATGTCCAAAACTTGATGTTTTACAGTGAACCATGCAGGCTGCATACAGGTTGCAGCAATAGTAGAAGAAGCAATATCAATGAAAACAGCACTGACCCCCTTTAAAATAAAGGTCTAATGTTTTAATGGTAAGCAAAATGCTTTTGACTGTTTGTGGTAGATTTGTAATTTGAGATATTTCCATGATGACCTTGCGGGCCACATGAAACCTTTCAGTGTGTTGTAGACATATACATATAACATTTAGACATATTTGTATATAGATATATATACAATATATAATATTTGCATTAACAAGCAGTTGAACCAGTGAGTTCACATCTGACATCTGATCCATATTTATAGAGATGTGTGCAGTTTTCCAGGAAATGATGACAGCTGAGATATGCAAAAGAGTTTTGTGCGTTTGTCTCCAGCAGGAGTTCTGGAACCTCAGACAGGTTACAGTCACTTCATGATGTTTTAGTGAAATGACAACATGAATCATTGTTTCTCACTCACTTCTAAACACAACAGAATAACTTCAAGTTGTAGTTAGTTTTTAGCCTTTATTGACAGGAGACAGTAGAGACAGACAGGACATGAGGACACACAGAGAGATGGAGGACATGCAGCAAAGGTCTCTGGAACATCTTCATGTCAAAATGTTTGTTAATTATTTACTCCGTAATAACAGAAGAGGTACTCAGTAACTGAAAAACAATTACAGTATAGTTTCTTTGTAAAATCCTGAATTGTTACCCCCTTATTCAGTTTTTCTCCAGTGCCTACATATACAGTATATATTCGTGCAGATTGTACTGATACAGCATTCTTACAGACAACAGAGAACTGTAACTCCAGGGCGGTTCTGCAGTACCTTGTGGGCTGTAATCTAAAATGTTACCAAAACCTGTTCTCTGTCCATAACTTGATCTCTCAAACAACAGGTTTCACTCAGAATGGAAGATTTCTACATTTACACCAACTCACAGGACAAAAGCAGCAATGTCACCTTCCAACACAATGACAGCAACATCTTTGGCTCTGAGTATGACGAAAAAGCTGAATTCATCATGGATGTGGTGACATGGACAATCATTGGTATCGGCCTTCCTTTGACCCTCGTGGCCATCTATGCTTTTTATTCTCAGGTATGTTCATTATGACAGATTAATTTTTTTACTGTCTGTGTCATATGTCTGTCATACAGTCTGTCTATAAAGGATATTGATCTGGCTGATAACATGTATGCTTATGTTACATAAAAACACCTATCCAAATTATAGCCAAAGTAAACTGAAAGCTGTTCCTGAACCATGTGGAGTGCATGCATGGTCTCTTTTGAAAGGTAACCCCAGCAGTCAGAATCACTGTCAGTGCTACAGGCATTGAGTAACAGAATTTTAAAAAGACTAAATAAGATTTTTTTAAAATGTATTTTATTAGATTTATTTATTAGAACTTTGTCCACTTCCATCTCTGTCCCCTCTGATGAAAAACGACAAATTGTAGCATTTTTGGTTCTGGTGCTGCTTATTTACACACTGTTGTTCCTGCCCAACATCATTTCAAACCTTTCAATCAGATCGAACTATACCCTTTACAGACTGTCTTTAATGTTTCTTAGGTTGAGTCCTCTTGCAGACTTGAGTCTCTATGTTTTCATGAGGAAAGGTGCCATAGACAAGCTTTTGTCCTCTGTGTGTTGTTGCAGCATGGGATACCCCATCACAAATCAACAAAGTCAGGCCGTGAACAGTGGTTGGACACAGACTGCAGATATGTGAGAAAAAGGCTCAGAAATTTATGAAATCAAAAACACAGACAACCTGACGGCCCTGAGCTCCGCCTCCAATGTTAGGAAACCAAATTATAGCTAAACAAAAAGCAAATTACATGAATTATTGGACATCTACCGCAAAAACTCGAGACAAACTTTAATTCTATTTGGCTCTAAACAGACAGTACATGGTGGCAAACTAACTGACCACAGTGACTGATCAGAAACTGACAAAGACAATAACTATGTACAGACTCAGTGATCACAACCTGGCCACACAGGCAGACCAACACAGGCAGACCTGGCTGCAGAGAAAAGACAGGCTGTGTCAACTGTGTCCACAGAGACAGGTGGAGACAGAGCAACATGTCCTACTACACTGTAGCAAATATAAAGATATTAGGGCAAAGTTCTCCACAAAAGTTAAACATAAACTCAAAGATCTTGATACACTCTCTGATCAAACCAAAGCAAAATAATAATATAAAAAAATAATATCATCATCATGAAGGCTGCAACATATGTTTGTGCATGTCACAGCATAAGGGACAAACACAACAACACATGATAAATATTACTTCTCCTCACAGCTCACAGTCTGCCTTTTACTCCATTTTTATGATTTTGTGATCATATATTGCTATGACAGTTGTGCAGTGGTTAGCACTGCTGCCGCACAGCAAGAAGGTCCTGAGTTCGACTCCCCGAGCCAGCAGGGCCTTTCTGTGTGGAGTTTGCATGTTCTCCTCGTGTCCATGTGGGTTCTCTCCAGGTACTCCGGCTTCCTCCCACAGTCCAAAGACATGCAGCAGGTTAATTGGTGACTCTAAACTGCCCGTAGGTGTGAATGTGAGAGTGAGCGGTTGTGTGTCTCTCTGTGTGTCAGCCCTGTGATGAAATGGTGACTTGTCGAGGGTGTACCCCGCCTCTCGCCCAATGTAAGCTGGGATAGGCTCCAGCCCCCCCGCGACCCTCACGGATAAGCGGTTACAGAAAATGGATGGATGGATATTGCTAAGATTATTGATTTGAATTGATCAATTGATTCTAAAGAAAAAATAAATGATTTCAATATGCAGTAGACCTATGGCACACACACACACACACACACACACACACTCTAGATTGGCCAGGACAATTATCAGTCAATTATCAATTATCAATCCTTCATGAATACACACACTCAAATACATGTAAATTGATTTCTGCCATTTCTTTATTCTTTTTTAATGTACTATTTAATCATTTAACTGTATTTTTTATTATTACTAATTGTTATCCACGATGCTTTGGCAATATTGTTTATATGACATTCATGCCTGGTGAATTGATCTGAATTGAGAAATGTAGGCAAATAGAAAGCATATAGAATCAGATATTATGGTTTAATGAACTGAGCTCAGCCAAGCCATCATGTTCCTAAACGCCCAAACGCTCTGAAAACATCTGATGTGTGTATGAAGTACACCTGTTGTTTTTAAATGGCTGAACGCAAACAAAGAGCATTATGAGGCCTCCGACCGACCTCCAACTTGTTTTGATTTCTGAGTGTCAAATGAGGACCAAAGCTTTTTTTTTCTGCAGCCACAGTACCTGCTCAGAGAGAGCGAAAAGTCATTTAAAAAAAAAAGGCATGTAGGTTGCAGTTGCACCTAAAACTAGTTTTAAAAAAAGTGTGATATGGACTTGCAGCAGAGTGAGACGGAGGGAGAGAGAGAGACAGTGTCAACGTGATATAAACCTTTTTGATCATGAATCCTGATGTTACTGTACAGTTCTGTGGCTTTTACATTGCAGACCGGAGTCTCTGTTAACAGTTAAACAGTTAACAAACAGTTAACAAACAGTTAACAAACAGACAGATCTGTGTTAAATAAACTCATCTCACTACATTATTATAAACTCTGATGAAGTGTCCAGGCACTGTCTCTCCTCTTCATTTTCTCATATGTTGGTGTTCAGTTTTCTGTCTGCTGTCGTGTTAAACTGTCTCAAACTGTTGTAAATAGTTATTAATAACTAAGTTATCATGGCTGGATAATACAATGTCTGTTCAGTCATTATATAGACTGACCTGAAAAAAGGTGAGGATTTTTTTTTTCTCTAGAGGAAAATGTTTTATCAGAGAAATGAATTATTAATAAAAATACTAAACAAATGAAGAGATACATCTGAATAGCTGCAGTGCACCAGAGGAGCCTTAATTGACACGAGTCAAATGAGGTGCATCAATTATCACTTTTATCACATTTTTATCAAACTAAAATAATGTATCTGCTTGTTTATCTTTACTATGAGTTTAGTTTTTGATGTTTTAGTGGTAGGTACGCAAATTTTTAGGTTGGGATTCAGATAAAATATTATCCAGTCCATGTAATTTGATGTGAAACATTTCCTGGAATCTCAATGACAAATGTGTTTATAGACAAAAATGTAAATGTCTGCCTTTGAGTAACTCACTGAATTAAAATCTGATAAATGAACAAAAATCTCTGCTGGCTGATAAATCTCTATTGTCTATATGAACATTCATAACTTTGAAGTATATACTGTATATTTTTTATGAGTAAGATAAATATTGTATAGTTAGCGAGTAAAATGTACAATCAACAATAAAAATATTCTCTTTTTTCTAAAGTCAAGGGTCGTCTAGACTGGGAATCAAGCTGCACACACAGCTGCAGCATCCATTCAGCTAAAGGGTCAGGCCTGTTAGCCAGCAGTCATGCAGCTGTTTTTTGTGTGCTAAATACACCTCCCTCCCTGTGAGCGTATATACATGTGTATATTGTGTGTTATGTCTGTTGTTCTGATCCAACGATAAGAGTTATTTATAGAGGTGTCCGCAGGTTGTCAGGAAATGGTGACAACTGAGATATGCAAGAGTTTTGTGTGTTGTGACACTCTAATTATTATTATAATTCCCTTGAAGCACAGGCAGACACAAGTGGCTTTCTTGCAACTGGTTTATTTGGTTCCCTTGTTCCCAAATCCACCGTGAAAACTTGTCGGCTGCATGCTGCTGCAAAAAGGGAATTACAGATGACATTTATCCACCTGCAGAAAACTGTATAACAGGTCGCCTACTGGTGCTGTCGCCCAATAGCCACACCCACGCATGAGCAGCCAACAAGAGTCACAAGCAATTTCAAAATAAAAGCACTGGTACTTTGCAAAATAAAATTAGAATTAAAGGAAAAATGCAACTTAAATTATAGCTGCTGCGCAGCAATGGTCGGGGCCAGGCAATTTTAGGCAAAATTAGGCAATTCTGAGCAACAAGCAGAGTGTAGGAAGATGAAAAAAGGTGGCATTCTAATGTGCATTTTACATCAGTTGAGGCTTGAACTCACAATTTCTGGCACAAGAGACTCTGCATATTGACTGATAGCTAAGCCAAATAAACAGGGAAAAGAGACAAGGGATAACAGGGAAACGTGTTGATAAAGAGTATTTGTCTCTTCCCAAAACTCCCTGAATCATAATTATTTAAATCTTAGCAGTCTCTAATCCACATAGCATGATACCTGAACATAAGGCTTTCACATTTGAAAGTCCATCCTGCCTTAGCTGAGGCTCGAACTCACGACTTCTGACACTGAAGTCCATCTTTTATCTCACTGAGCTAATTGGCAAGTAACAGTTCATGTGTGGCTTCACAAATTGACTAAGCCAAGGATCAGGGTGCCAGGCAGCAGCCATCCATGCCATGGAAAAGCACATTTCAAAGTGAAAGTTCCAAAGCTGTAGCACATATGGTTGATTTGTTGTGAATTTTCAAAGTTTTGAAATTTAGAGGCTTGCTGTAGCGCCACCATCAGGACTATTGTCTCGTGTTTCCAGTTGAGGACATCTGGCATGGGACTGGACCTTTGTGAAAAGTTTGGGTAGATTTCTCATATGGAAATGTTGTACAAGCTGAGGCTTGAACTCACAACCTTCAACACCAAGAACCATCCTCTGTCTCACTGAGCTAATTGGCAAATGGAAACACCACTTGTAGCTTCACAAATTGACTAAGCCAGTCACCTGTGTGCAAGACAGCAGCTGTTAGCATGTAAAGGCAGATTTCAAATGGCTGTCAAAAATTCAGTTATTGAGACAAAAATCCCAAAATACACAAATTGCATCTAGACAGCATGGAGATGTTGGTCATTAGTTTTTAACAATGATTTATTGGCTCCAAAAGTGAAAAACTGATGTTTAAAAAATGACATTTTTGCATTGACTCCAATTGTTCGCATGAGAGTGAAATTCAAAATGCTGTAAAAAATTCAGTTTTTGAGATAAAATTCTGATATTTTCCAAACATCATCTACTATGACTCCAAAATGTTGTCATTTTTTTTAATGAACATTGAAAATGTATTTAGCAAGAATTTGCAAGTATGTTTATAATACCGTTTACAGTCAAACATTTTGATGCACTGTAGGCTCAATTTTCCATAAATCAAAAATCTGTGTGGATCGTTTGTGTAGGACAGTCTGAAGATGCCTGTAGCAAGTTTGGTGTCAATTGAGCAAAAATTGTTGGGAGGAGATAGGTTTAATAAGCTTTACAGTTTTTGAAAAAAACAGAGTGATGGATTAATAATTTGCAATAGGTTTAAATGTACAAAAGTTTCTTCAGTATTGGGCTACATTTTGGTGAAAGTTTCCAAAGCTGTAGAAACATAGGGTTTTGATTTTTTGTGAATTTTCAAAATTTTGAACTTTAGAGGCTTGCTGTAGCGCCACCATCAGGACTATTGGCCTGTTTTTGCAGCTGAGCAATCTGACTTTGGACTGGACCTTTGTGCAAAGTTTGGTAATTTTTCGCACATGGAAGTGGGATTTCCTCAGAAGAAGAAAGAAGAAGAAGAAAGAAAGAAGAACATGCAGGATTACAATAGGGTCCTGGCAGCTTAGGCTGTCCGGCCCCTAACTAAGCAGTTAAATAAATGTGGTGGAGTGTGACGGTCCTCTGGCTCATTTACCTGTTCTATGTGTTCTATTTCTGTCATACAGCAGGTAGCTGGAGGCAGAGTTCATCACAGAAAGTGATGCTGCTCCCTGCTAAATCTCCACCCTTCCTCAGTCCCGGGTGGATCTCTTCTCTCCTGCACGTCTTTGTCTGATTCATACAGTTCAAAAAGACCACCTAACACCACACATCTCACCACACACCTCACACACACACACACACACACACACCACACACACACACACACACACACACCCCACACACACCCTCATTACTAACTACACTGATTACCCAACCTCATTGTATTGTTTTTCATTTGATTTGTGTTCACATTATGCTCTTTGTTAAAATAGTTATTCATTGTTTTCAACTTGCGTCTCCCGTCCTTTTGTCACTGCGGGTCATGACATGAAGAAAAAGTAACAATATTCCCTCTGAGATGTAGTCGAGGAAATCAAGTAGCATACAATGGAAATACTCAAGCACAAGTACATCAAAGCTGTACTTAAGTACTTGAGTAAATGTACTGATTTTCATTTCCAACACTGTCAATCCCCCCACAACCCCAGCAAACAACACCAAAAATATCCAGTCTGCTCCATCCATTATTGTTTTATAATCCAAGAAGCAAACAGATATTAATCACAACTGAGATACTTTGTTTGAGTGTTCTTCATTAATGCAAGTCTCTCTGCTGAGCGGCTCTGTCATAAACTGCCTTTTTAAATCTAGTTTTAGCCATATTTCCCATTACACTTTCAAGATCTTGAACATTTTAAAGTATATATTTAATTCGGAGTAAGGATTGTAGCAATCGATGCACCCTGATCTTAAGCGAACAGAGACACAAGCTGAGCACACATGCTAAAGTGGCCATGGCCCCATTTAAACCTCACCATCCGGCTGCAAGAGCTGTGTCTACCTCAGCAAAAAGATCATTGAGTTGGAGCAGAGGATATCCATGCTGAATAAAATCCAGGAAGCTGAGAGGCATTTGGATACTATCCTCATCAGCTTCACACAAGTCTCTGTCAACAATGAAGAACTGGAGGGTTACGGTCCGTATTTGTCCAATGCCCCCGCTGCTTCGGCTGCAGGGCCCTTTCAGCCCCCTGACTCCACTCTGCCCACTGCTACTGTTCCGGTTGCTGGTTTTCACTCCGCTGGCTGATACTGCTGCTGTTTCCGCCCACCGGCTTCACTCTGCCCGTTGGCTTCACTCCGCTGGCTGACACTGCTACTCCGCCCGTTGGCTTCACTCTGCTGGCTGATACTGCTACTCCGCCCGCGGGCTTCACACTCTGCTGGCTGAAAACTGCTACTCCGCCCGTTGGCTTTACTCTGCTGGCTGAACTGCATACTCCGCCCGCTGGCCTTCACTCTGCTGGCTGATACTGGCTGCTACTCCGGCTGCGGGCTCTACTCTTCTTGCTGCTGCTGGCCTCCGGCACAGCGTCTGATCCTGCTCCAATGGCCTTTCCAGAGGATCCCGGCTCCGGCTCGGGGCAAAGCCCAAAGCCCCATCAGTTCAACTCCATCACACCCGGAGCCCTGGGTTGCTGTCAGCAAGCGGGGGGAAAACTAGTACCTCCAATCTACGCCCACTTAGCCGGGCATCTGCTCCACTCTCAACTCTGGATACTTTTAAGCAATAAAATTGGCCTCTTTGGATGCAAGGCCTCTTTGCAATAAATCTTTCATAATCAATGAATGATTGTCTCGAACAATTTGGACTTTTTTATGGTGATTAGACCTGGCGACCCCAGCGGACTCTGCTGCTCTAATGAGGCTACCCTCCAGGTTTTAAACATTTCCATCTCCCTTGACCCTCTGGGAGAGGTGGTGGCTTAGCGGTCTTTTATAATAAATGTGCCCTCTTGTTTCTTTTGGGAACTTTTTTTTCTGTTGAGGTTTTAAGCTTTATTATCACGGGGTTTTCTGCTCCTCTTGTATGTATTTTACTTTATAGACCGCCAGGATATAACAATTTAATTTCTGAATTTTCTGAGCTCTCATCTGTTTTTCTATCTAAATATGACAGAGTACTTATCATGGGTGATTTTAACATTCATGTATTTGCCCCTCCCCGGCCCATGTCTCCTGATTTTGTAATTTAATTGAATCCTTCAATCTGCTGCAATCTGTTAAAAACCAACTCATTCCAAAGGCCATATCCTGGATCTGATACTTTCCTCTGGCTTTTGCCCTGGTAACCTGGAAGGGGTGGAGGTTTTTATATCAGACCACAAAGCTGTCATTTTTAAAGCTCCTTTACCCTCTTCGTTGTTTCCTAAACCTCAACCCACAACAACGATCTTTGCATTTTTACTGCCGATTCTAACTGACAAATTTGGGGACATTTTCTCTAATTCATCGGGTATGAACACACTCCACAATCTTCAATAAAATATTATCTTTTTTAACAACCAATGTCTTTCCATTTTGGACCTCATTGCTCCTCTGAAAAAAGAAAATCAAAACTCCCCCTTGGCATCATGATCACACCCGTTCAAATAAAACGACAATGGAGAAAAATAGAGCGAAATGGAAACAAACTAAATCACCTGTCATTCTTACCACCTTAAAAGAACTCATGATAAACTATCAGTTAGCAGTGAAAGACGCAAGATCCTTATTTCTCAGAAATAATATCAAAAAACTCTCATAACCCCAAAATATATTCAGGGTCATTGATTCTGTTTCCATTTCCCAAACCAACTTGGGATTTGGAACCTGGAAATGCTTGGGTAGAGAAATTTGCTTCTCAATTCACCGATTAAGATGAGTAATTCGGTCCAAGATTGTACCGAATTCGCAGCATCTACCCATCGCCTCTAATAATCCTGCCTCCCTCACCCGTTTGACTCTACTGAAAATCACAGAACTCAGTAAATTAATTAGTTAATAAACTCCTCCACTTGTGTTTTAGACTGTTTAACCAACTAAGTTTTTAAAAGGAGGTCCCCCCGCCATTGGTCCTCTTATTGTCCAAGTTATTAACTGCTCTCTGACCTCTGGCAACTTTCCTAACAGTGTTAAACATGAAATTTATTCAGCCACTACTGAAAAAACCAAAGTTGGACCCCGCTATACTGGACAATTAAAAGACCAATTTCTAAATTACCTCTCCTATCTAAAGTGTTTGGAAAAAGTTATCTCAACCCAATAAATATCATTTAATGCATAACAACAATATTTTTAGTAGTTTTCAGTCTGGTTTAGAGCTGGCCACAGCACAGAGACAGCCCTGGTGAAAGTCTGTAATGACGTACTTTTAACAGCAGACAGAGGTGACGCTCTGTCCTTGTGTTTTTAGATTGAGTACGCATTTTGACACAATTGATCACAGCCATCCTTTTGAAACCGTTTAGAAGCTTGGGTTGGTATTAAGGGAACTGCCCTCCCAGCGGCTGCGCTCTTATCTTTCTAATAGAACCTCTTCAGTCATGGTATTAAATGTCGTTCCTCTGTCACTCAGATTAACTGCGGTGTCCCGCAAGGGTAAAATCCATGGCCCTCTGCTGTTTTCAGTCTACAATGCTCCCTCTGACCCAGATCATTCACAACCATCGTATCTCCCATCACTGTTATGCGGATGATATGCAGTTATATGTCCCCCTACAATCCGGTAACTCCAGTGCTTTAGAAAAATCTTGCCTGCCTCATGACATAAAAGTTGGAATGCCCCCAACATTTTTTTAAAACTTGATGATAAATCGGAAGGTCTTAATAGTCGGTCAAAATACACCCCATGAGTCTACCTCTCAGTAAACTTTGGCCCCTCTCAACAAAATTTTAAGCAGACTGCAAAAAATCTTGGCGTAATTTTTCATGCAGACCTTGGCTTTGAGGCTCATTTTAAAAAAGTGTAGTCCAGCCCTTGCTTCTTTTCAGCTCAAAAAAATCTCAAAAATCAGGTCCTTCTTGTCCCCCGCTGATTTGGACAAAATATCCACCGCTTTTATTTTTTCTCGATTAGATTACTGCAGTGCATTTTAAAGCTGGCATCAACCTGACTCCCTCCAAATCGTCACCAATTTGTACAAAATGCTGCTGCATGTATTTTAACAGGCACAAAAAAATATGAACATATTACCTCTGGCGCTAGCCAACCTACACGGGCTCCCATTTTATTTCATATTGATTTTAAAATTCTTTTTTTAAAATTTTTAAAGCACTGAATGGCCTTGCTCCAAATTACTTGAAGGACCTTTTGGTCCCTTATTGCCTCACGATAAAACTGAGATCTTTGGATGCAGCCTCCTGGTTGTCCCCAGATCCCAGCTTGTGTCTAAAGAGGACAGGGCTTTCCTTTAAATAGGAAGGCGTTTGTGAAATTTGCTAATTCCACTCCATTGGTTTTTCCTCTCTCTCTGGCTGTTTAAAATTTTTTTTTAAGTTAAAAGTTTAAGTTTTTAAAGTTTTGGTTTTTTTTTTTTCAACAAATTTTATCCCTGTGATGTCTCTATTTGGTTCTTTTTAACTTATGCATTTTTTTACCAGTGTTTGCTTTTATTTTGTGCTGTTTTACTTGCTGTTTCTTGTTTCGGCTGCTCATTTTCATTATTTTCTGTAAAGCACTTTGTAACCATGGTAGGAAACGGTGCTATATAAATAAGTTTATTATTATTATTATTACATTTTTATGATTGTTCTTCCCTGCTGATCCTGACTGTTGCTCTGATGTCATTTCCATATTCATGCCTGACTACCTCCTCTCTCGGGCCATGTAAGAGCAGTACAGTTTATTATCAACCTGCTGCATGTTTGTCACACAAAACCCCATATTTACTGCACAGACTGTTTGGATGCAGAGGACGACACATCAAAACGTTGGTGTAGGGAACTCATCCAGGTGGAATCTGCAGCTTTCACAGGTAAATTTTGTCAAAATACTTTTTTTTAATTCTATGTAGAAAATTTTAAAAATAAAAAAAGACTGCAAACAAGTCATGAAAATGAATATTCAAACTGTAACAAGCAGACGGTTTTGGACTGTAGGTGAACAGAAAACTGCTGTGAAAGCAAAATGTTTGATATGTCAGACCCTTCCCCACAAATTATAAAGAATTCAAGTATTTAGGATGAATAAAATGCAGTAAAGAGAGAATTCAAGAGGAAAATAAATAAAACCCATGCACATTTAAGTAGGAAAAATTAATAAATAACAAAGCAGTACTACTGTTAAGATATTTCAAGAATGGAATCCAAACATGATGTATATGTTGTTGTGATCCAACAATAAGAGTTTTTATAGAGATGTTTGCATGATGACAGCTGAGATATGAAAAAGAGTTTTGTGTGTTGTGAACCAACGTGATTATTGATGAAAAGTCTCCAGCAGGAGTTCGGGAACCTCAACAGGTTTACAGTCACTTCAGATCTGGTTAATGACTTAATAACTTCAAGTTGTAGTTATTTTTTTAGCCTTTATTAAACAGGAGACAGTAGAGACAGACACAAAACTTCCACCACAGCAATGGTGACCCAAAAAGGATGGTTGAACACACAAAGCAGACTGACGCTGTTAAAATGACAGTTTTTCCCTTTCCCATGGACCCTCTGAAAGCAGGACGTCAAACTCCAAACTCGTTAAGTTCTTCTTTTTCTATATGATGCTGTTTTCATGAATGAACACTTCCTGACATAGGGAGCAGGACGTGCAGCTGTAGATGCTATTATTGGAACATTAATTATGCTAATTGTGCAAGTTTAAATGCACGTATACTCAAATACACACAGGTGGATCATTTACATGAGTTTCTGAAGTTACAAGTGTTTGTTGAATGTGACGTGACGTGCCATAAAAATTTTACAAATTAATATATTTTCCACTTTGTCTGAATTATTCTTTTAACCAACATCTGTCCTGATCATTAATACCAAATATTCATTCATTTGCAGAATTTTAACCCTTTAAAAATGCCAGTTTTGGTAACATAATACTACTGTTTGTTTTTAAAAAAAAACTAAAAAAAAATTAATGATTTTCCCATTTACAATTGCTAGGGAGAGTTTTTTTTATGGATTAAAATGATGAGCAACAACATTGATTTTAAATGCATCATTATTTTTTGTGCAGTGTCAGATGAAATCATCTTAATTTATAGTCCAGACAGCTCCTGCAAAACCTGAGTGATGATCTCAAAAACAAAGCCAGTGTTTGTTTTGTTTCCCCCCGGGGCTGCATCTTTGAATCCACATCTTTATAAGTTTGAAGGAGTTCATGTTTGGGTGTGTGTCCAAGTCCAAGTGAACATTTGTGTAAAGTTTGAAGAAATTCTTTCAAGGTGTTTTTGAGATATCACCTTGACAAGGATTGGATGACCTATAAGCATAATTCATTTTTCCCTTTTAAAACATAAAAGCAAAAAAATTAAATTTAAATTAAAAAACAAAATCAAGGCTTTCTAAGAATTCTAAATCACCGGGGTTTCCTTCAGCACACAGTCATGAACGTGCACAAAAAAAATTAGGGTAAATCAGTCTGCTAGTTCCGGGCATCACGAGGCACACACTCACTCAAAGCCCTCACTCACACACACACACACACACACACACACACACACAACACCACACACACACACACACACACACACAGAATGATAACATGATTCCTGTCTTACACCTGGCGGCATAATAACGCCTTCATTGGCTCCATTAAACAGCAACAATGCCTAACAGGAAACCAGTGAAAAAGCACGTAATTTCCCTTTAGCCAAACATGAGAAAATGGCAGAAATCTGCTGTGAATAAGAAAAACTACAATTTAGGCTACATTTAGGCTCAACAAAATGTATTTTGTTAGCATCAACCAAGATAAAATGATCA
This sequence comes from Lutjanus argentimaculatus, assembly GCA_034769285.1. Lineage (NCBI taxonomy): Eukaryota > Metazoa > Chordata > Actinopteri > Lutjaniformes > Lutjanidae > Lutjanus > Lutjanus argentimaculatus. The sequence continues at coordinate 24,921,148 of JAWZSL010000005.1, forward strand.
AAAGAGGAAAACTGAAAAAGACCCAAAACCCCTAAAATTGTCAAAGTGAGGCCTGGGGTTTCATGACAGACTCTGTTAAAAAGTCATGTTCAGGTCTGCCCAAAAAATCCTGAACACAAGATACTGTGAACACTTTAACTGTCTAACTCCACAATTAAGTGCTAGTTGTCACTCTTTTCACATGATTTCTACAATCATTTCTTTTTTAACATTATTTTTGTTTGTTTTTTTTTGTTTTTTTTTTTTTTTGCTTTTTTCATCTTTATCTATTCTCAGTAGACTTCTGTTTTAAAAAATTGTTACTTTTATGAGACGCAGCAAAGGGCCACAGGTGGAGCAAACGGGCAGCCACTGCAGAGGACCAACAGTGCAGCACATGGGGCCACACGCACAGAGCCACAGGAGCCCCTCTAACTATTTTCTGACATATAATATGTTTGGCAAAAACACTCTGAAAACATACAGAAATTAAATAGTTTTTAATTAAAAATTAAAATAGTTGTTTTGATCAAATGAGGTAACAAAGGAATGGGGACAGAACTTAAAACAATTTAGTAGGAAATAAGAATTATTAGTGCCAATGAAAAAATGAAAATGGTCCAGGATTTTCTCAGGAAAAGGTTTTCATTGAACATGACCCCAACAAAGATACTCAAGTGGCATCACAGAGTGAAAATATAGAGCTGGAAATGAGTGTAATAAATATGTCCCCTTTAAACTAGATAATATAAAGATATAAACTCTGAATATTTTTAATAATTTCTTCCCGCTGTCATAGACTGTTCCTCTGATGTCCATTTCCCATATTCATGTCTATTTTTTTTTTTCCCTCCTTAGAAGAGCAGGTACAGATTATTATCAACCTGCGCATGTTGTCAACACCATATTTACTGCACAGACTTTTTTGGATGCAGAGGACGACACATCAGATTTTGGGTGTAGGAACTCATCCAGGTGGAATCTTGTAGCTTTCACAGGTAAATTTTGTCAAAATACTTTTTTTTAATTCTATGTAGAGATGATTAAAAACAATAAAGAACTGCAAACAGTCCTAAAAATTTAAAATATTCAAACTGTAACAACAGACAGCTTTGGACTGTGGGTGAACAGAAAACTGTTGGGGAAAGCAAAATGTTTTTATATCATTTGGTTTTTTTAAATTTCCTCCTTCCTTTAAATTTGTAAGAATTACAAGTTTGTGATTGAGAGACCGAAACGAAAAATTTAAGAATTTGAGAAAATATATCCATTTTTTAAAAATATATGCAAAAGTGATATAATATTTTCAATAACATCAAATGTTAAAAGCATTTGTGCAGAAAGAAACTGAGAGACAAAAACTCTAAACAAGTTTATATTTTTTGCAGTTATCTTGAAAACTTTTAGTGTCGACTCAAAATTCTTTCACCAATTTTAATCACCCCAGTTCATCTGCATCTTTTCTCAACAGTCTTCTGCTTTAAATAATGTAAACCTTTATGACATCAGTCTTGATTTTCACAAACTTGTCTCAGACTGTTTGGCCAATCATCCTAAAAATGAGTCAGCATCACTACAGACTTTGATGATGAAAAGTTATCAGAGGAATTTTTGATTCATTTTTTGTGTTCAGATTTTATGAGCCAATCAGGTTTTATCAAAATAGCTGATTTTCAGAAATTTACAATATCTCATGAACACTTTTGGAGATATCAACATGAAAATCAAAACAGAGGTTCAGGACTGTTCACTAAGGGGAATGTATTTAGTATATCGTGTTCAACCTCTAGTGGGCACCATGAATTTGAAAAGATTTCATCTCATAATTGGCTTAAAGTCCATCACTCAAAATTTTCAAATACTAAGTTGATGTTTAGTGTCAGCTGATGTCAGGGACAGCTGTGGTTGTCCTCATGGCCCTCGTGGTCTAAAGATATGACCTGTAACCATAAAGTCACAGCTTCAAATCTCCAAGTGGACAATATGGTGGTAGCGGGTGGATTGTGAACTCCACCTCTACTCGGCAGGTATCATGACACTCATTGACCACAAGGAAATGTTGTAACATCAAGTTTTAGAAAATATCTCAAAACAGCTCAGCACAGAGTCAACATTTATCATTATTATTAACATGTGTGTTGTTGTGATCCAACAATAAGAGTTATTTATAGAGATGTTTGCATGATGACAGCTGAGATATGCAAAAGAGTTTTGTGTGTTGTGACAACGTGATTATTGATGAAAAGTCTCCAGCAGGAGTTCTGGAACCTCAGACAGGTTAACAGTCACTTCATGATGTTTTAGTGAAAATGACAACATGAATCATTGTTTCTCACTCATTTCTAAACACAACAGAATAACTTCAAGTTGTAGTTAGTTTTTAGCCTTTATTACAGAGACAGTAGAGACAGACAGGAACATGAGGACACACAGAGAGATGGGGGACATGCAGCAAAGGTCTCTGGAACATTTTCATGCTAAAAGGGATGTTTTATTCAAATTCTGTCAGAATAAACATCAACAATGAAGAGTTCACAATCTGTAGACTAAAGATCAAATATGCAGATGTTTAAATCAAGTGGATTTAAATCAGTTCATGTAAACGTCCTCATCTAAAATCAGAGGACAGAGGGACGTTCAACAAGTGGTGGACCATCCAGGACAGAAGACAGACAAAATGTCCTAAACAATCTACATGAAGATTAAACATGACATTAAATGAGTGAAACAAGTGGAGCATGTTCTGTGGCTGCAGAAAATGACCTCACATCAGCACATAAAAATATCTGATACATCAACACAACTTGTTGTTCATCTGCCCACTGAATTATTTGACTCAATATTATTAACAGATAATGTAACAAATATTAAGGAATAACAAAGAAAACTGAAAAGACCCTTTTTTGCCCATATGATTGTGAATATTTTAACAGGGGTTTTTGTGTGAACTTCAGTGATGTCACTGAACAATGTTTGGTGATATATTAAAAACTTTTTTCTCTGTCTATAACCTGATCTCTCAAAACAGGTTTCACTCTGAAGAATGGAAGATTTCTACATAAACATCACCTCACAGAACAACAGCTATGATTACAGCAACATCACCCCCCAACTAAAGCAACATCACCTCCAACTACAGCAACATCACCTCCAACTACAGCAACATCACCTCCGACTACAGCAACAGCCCCTACAACTACAGCAACATCACCTCCAACTACAGCAACATCACCTCCAACTACAGCAACATCACAGACACTACTATGACTACTAACTACTACATGACTTCTATGATTGGTATTACTCATCACCTTGGTTCATCATGGATGTGGTGACATGTGTCATCATTGGTGTTGGCCTTCTTTCGACCCACATGGGCATCAACACCTTTACTCTGAGGTATGTACATTATGACTGAGATTTATATCATGTTCTGTTGTACAGTCTGACTGCTTGTTTGTAAAGGATTTTGATCTGACATCATAATTAAAGTTTACATGCAGTTGATTGGACACTAAACACATGTAGTTTACATGTGTGGCTTCAAAAACATTCCAGAAACATTTAAAATCATGGAGACATTCAGGGTTGATGTTTTTCTTTTTTAGTGAAATGTCTCGACAGCTCTGGATGCTTTCGACATAAATAATGATACAGACATTCATGGTGTCCGGAAAGGTCGAATCATAATAACTTCTATCATCCTGTGACTTTTCATTTAAGCGCCATCATCAGGTCAATATGTTGCTTCAATCATCAGCTGGACTTTGAGTTTAGTGCAAATTAGCAGATTTTAGCAACATGGTGAATATAATCTGCTAAACATCAGCATGGAAAACATTAGCTCTGATATTCTGACAGCACAAAGGAGAGTTTGATGAAAAATGCACAAAGGGTTTTCTGACTACAACTGCTGGGAGAAGCAAGAAGACAAAAGTGGGAGGAGGTAGAGTTCAGAACATGTTTACAACTTTTTTGTTTACTTTTATCAAATTTTTTCCCGCAGGTAAAGAAATGAAACATGTTGCCCGACTACGTCATCAACCTTCTCACCTGACATCATTCAGTTCGCTGCATGATCATTGATGTGACACCAACTGAAACTGATGATATATTACATCTCTGATATAATTACTACTGTGCTCTCGTAGCCAGTGTTTGCTTCATGGTGTGCATCGCCCTGGAAAGGTAGCTATCTGTCTGTCCAGTATGTGTGAAGCTACTTCTGTGTCTGATCATTATATTACTATATAATTCTGAAGCTCCTCAAAGACTATGTGTCCATCTTGTATTACAGGTATTTGGTCGTCGCCACCCCACTGTGGTAACCGCTTCAGACGAACCATCAAGATCTCTGTGTGGTCTGTGTCCTGGTCTGGGTCCTTGCTCTTGTCTTTGTGCTAACTTACTATTTCAGCAATGATGACGATATCACTTCAGCGTCTTCAGCCTCCTTCCCCTCCCACTGTTCATATTCTTCCTGGTTGGGACCCTCAAAGCTCTGTCTGCTTCCATCTTCGGTCCCCTCTGATGAAAAACGACGGATTGTGGCAGTTTTGGTTGTGGTGCTGCTTTATTACACACTGCGTTCCTGCCCAACATTATTTTAGAGATGAAATGGATAACCAGATATGAGTATAACCTTACCCACTACAGCGTGTCTTTCAAATTTCTTAGGTTGAGTCCTCTTGCAGACTTGATTCTGTATATTTTCATGAGGAAAGGACCATGGACAAGTTTTTGTCCTCTGTGTGTTGTTGCAGAATGGACAGTGATGATACCAACAGTTCATCAGTAGAATGATGACAACATTTACACAGTCAGCTTCATGTAGGCAGAGAAAGAGGAGAGAGAGAAAGGAGAGAAAACACAAGAAGAAATGTAGACAAATAGAAAGGACAGAGAATCAGAGATTATTATTTGATGAACTGAGCTCATTATAGCGCCACACTGTCTTATTCCTAAAGGCCCAAACACTCTGAAATGTCTGATTCACATGTTTTGAAGTGCAAATATTGTTTTGTAAATGACTGGACGTGCAAACCAGGTAAAAAAATTATAAAATAATGCAGTTGAAGAACAAGAAAGAAAAGAAAAATAAAAGTTACAAAAATCCCAACCCACCCACATCCAGCACACCACCCAAAGCAGGGGTCAACAACCTGAGTCTCTGGAGCTGCATGTGGCCCCTGTTGCCCCACTCCAGTGGCTCTTGGGACTTTTACAATAAAATATATGAAATGAATAAATTTTTATTTTTTTTACATTTAAATTAACATTCATCACATTTTGCTCCTGGGTGGTCTTAAGTAAGGCTGGGAACTAACAATTATTGTCATTGTTGATTAATCTGTCAGTTATTTTCTTGATTAACTGATTATTGTTTGGGCTCTCATATGTCGAAAAAAGGTGAAAAATGTCATTCATTGTTTCCCAAAGCTCAAGCTGATGTGCTGAAAAAGTCTTGATTTGTCCACAACTCAAAAAATTCAGTTTACTGTCAGAGAGGATAAAGAAACCAGAAAATATTCACATTTAACAAGCTGAAAAACAGAGAATCTGTAGGGCTTTTTCCTTTAAAAATTACTCAAACTGATCAATTGATTATCAAAACAGTTTAAAAATTAATTAAGTAGTTGGGAAAACTAACAATTATTCAATTAAACACTCCAAATCTACTCCAAGTCTCCCTCAGCTCACTATGGATGTCAAATCCAAAAAATTAAAATTCAGAGTAAAATAGAGACTTAATAGTTGTGGCTCCAGACAGATTTATTTTCTTTTTTTGTCCAAAAATGTCTCTTTTGATAATAAAGGTTGCTGAGCTCTGACCCAAAGGATCCTACTTTATAGCAGCAACAAAGACCTGTAAGTAGATTCATCCCCAACAATTGAATGAGAGGTTGACAAATGGCATCAAATAAGTTCACATATCATTCCTAATATATCTGAGCCTTTTCCACCTCAAGAGTGTTGACAAGCCACATTTTAACAATTGGAATGTCTTTACTCTTCCATAACATCAACAAACATTTCTTAGCTGACATAAAACAATAGTTAATAAATTTCCCCTATGAGCCACTGTGAGGTTGTTTAATGTCTCTGAAGTCTTGAAAATAATAGTTTGCGGCTCAGGGTTTAATTCAGTTAAGTCTGAAATTCAATTTAAACTGTTGCTCCAAACATCTATATCTTAGGACACATTAAATAACATGTACAAGACTGGGTTCATTAGATTGACACTTATCACACAGAGAGGAAACATTAAAACATATTCATCTTACATTTGGAAATGTGCAAATCTATATACTATTTTTAAATTGTATTAGACAGTGTCCCGACATTAACAGAGCATTGATGAAATCTGTTTTAAAACTGTGGTTCCATTGTTCTTCTGTAATCCAGATATTTCAGTCTTTTCCCATTTCTCTCTTATGTGACAAGTGTCCAACTTTTCATCCTGTAAAAGTGTTTTAAGTGTGGACACCAGGCGGGGAGGACATGGAGACATCCTGACAATGGATCTAAGAGTTTGAGTCACTTTTAGTCTCATAAGATGCTACAAACTATTTAACATAATCTCTTATCTATTTATATCTATTTTTTGTCCCTTTTTTTAACTAATGTAGGCTCTATGTCAGGGAGAACATCTTTAGTCTTTATTTTCCTTTTTTTTTCTCTCATACACATTTTAATTGATTGCTTTGTTTTTTCTTAGTTATAAACTAAAATAGGCTCTATGTCTTTGTGTTTGTTTTGCATTTTTAAACATTTTTTCAAACTAAAGTAAATGGGTGTTTGTTTGTCTTTACCATAGTAGAAGGGTTTTATTCTGGTGTTTAGTCGTAGTCAAGCTACATTTTAAAGGGTGAGATTCAGAGCAGCTGTTGTGTGTTTGGTAATGTAAATAAAATATTATATCACAGTCCATGTCATTTTATGTGAAAAAATTTTCTGGGGAAAATTTAATTAAAAATCTGTTTCTGGACAAAAATGTAAATGTCTGCCTTTGAGTAACTCACTGAATGAATAAATGATAAAAGAACAAAAATCTCCTGCTGGCTGATAAATCTCTATTGTCTATATGAACTAAAGCCAACCCTGCTGTTACCCCGGGAGGAGTTTTCATGAGATAATGTGTCATTGGTAAGAACCTGAGCTTCATCATTTTAAGCTGCAGTTCTGACAGTGGTGGCTGGTCAATAAGGGCGCTAGTCTAGACACCGTCCCACCACTACCACTAGACCTTCACTGAATAAGATTTAATAACTTTTGTAGTACAACTGTAGAATAAAGAACCTTTAGGCACATTATATTGATCATCACAAATTGATCCAAATGTGTTACATTTGTAACCTACTTGGGAGGGAAGTACACACGGGACCATATAATCTCGATTCATGAGTACTAACGATGAGTAAGCAGAACACAGAGGGAAATTTAAGCAAAAATATTGTATTGACAGATATTTAATACAATCTTAAAAATATTGCCAGCATTTAATGTTATTATCCCTTTGGAAATGTCCTTTAACTGGGTGCACCCAAAAAAAAATAAAATATTTTCTCCAAAACAATGTTCTGTTCAATTGTTCTTTAAGGTTCTCCCCCACAGTCCTACCACACTGACAGCAGGACAGAAGAAGAATGGAAAGGTCTCCTCAGTCCAGGGGATCAGAATGGGTTGGGTCTCCATCGCCCCTCGTCAGGGAGAGAATCAAATCCAAATCCAGAATCCATGGGGATCAAAAACCCCCGCCTGAGTAACATAACACAGCTTATAACAAATGTAAAATCCATTCAAACTCTAACTGTGCAGTATAATTTTTCAACATCAACCCACAATACAACCTTTAATGTTTAACCCATTTAAAGTAGAATAACTGTTGCATTGAAAAAATTAACAAATGAAATGTTAACTTCACTATTATCAAAAACAATTTTTAATTATAAAGTGTAAACAAATTATTAACTGACTGTTAAATAATTTGGAAACTGGTCAAGTGTAGATGATTTTGAAACCAATTACAGTTTAAACATTTTAAAACTCACAACACTGAAAAATGTACGTAAGACAAGGTGAATAGAACTTGTCACAATGCTGACACCTTTTATGAACTGCACACTAACAGCACTTTTAAAGTACAGAATCAAGTTTGCCTCATGACCCATGAAACTCAGTGGAATCATTTCTGTCTCTCTTCATACAATGTAAATAACACACACACACTCATTTTACATGCAAATATTTCCCATTCAACTGTATCCCTACAGAAATGGCTGTGCTAATTAACACACCAATTAACTAATGCGACAGGTGCGTCACATGCTATAATGTTCAGAACTTACCAGAAAAAAAAAAGGATGAAAATCAGACGTCCTCTGCTCGCTTCAAAAGCTGAACTCTCACTCACTCCCAAAAGTTTTTTCCTTGTTCTGTAGAGTTTTTAAAATCAAGAACAAGTAAAAGAGTATCACTCTGTAACTGTTCTCTCCCTGTGCTCCGTTTGATTTTTCCACAGCAGACAAGCGTCTCCCTAACCGAGTGAAGGAGGCGGGACTTTAGTTTTTCTACACCAATAGGAATCGACTATTCTGCTCTGAACCAATAAATTTTTTTTTTTTAAATTTCTTTCAAATGAAACATTTACTAATGCAAAATTAGACCTCTGAACTAAAATGAACATAAATGTAGAATAGAAAAGGTGGTGATTAAATTAGACCTAAATAAAGGGAATACTCAGTGAGGGAAAAATAGTTCTCAGTGTTTTAATAAGTATATTTCCCAAGGATTACACATTCAACAGTATGTTGAGTACATATATATAAAATATACGTATATAAAATGTGTCAGTTTTCCTCAAATCTTGACATGATTTTGTTGGTAGGATGAATATTTTCTGGACTTCTTTCATTTTGGGACAACAAATTTCTATGAGAGAAGACATCTTGTTTTCCAATGAAGAAAATTTCCCATGTGAGGTAATTTTTCTTATACTGTAGTTAAAGTGATATTCCACCCAAAAAAAGACAATCCACTCAATATGTACTCACCCCTATGCCGATGTGAGATGGGTGAAGATCTTCAGTTCACAAAACAATCCTGGAGTTTCAGCAGAAAACAGGGTTTTCAGCCAAATCCAGTACAATGGCAGTGAATGGGGACCATGGATAAAAATGTAAAAAAGAACACAAAACAAACACAAAATGTCCCCCATCCTGCTCGTGTGGTGTAATCCAAGTGTCCGAGAGCGGCGACGTTCAAATTTGACCACAAAAGACACCATTTACCCCCATGTTTTTAGCCAAAATGTCAACTGTAGCCTTTCAGACTTGAGCCAGAAAGCACAGCAGATCTTTCAATATTTCACAAACCCTGTTTACATGCTACCTGGGAGGCTAAAAAAAACCCTTAAAAATACATTAATATACAGAATATAGGCTTTGAGTGTTCTTAATTATTATCTCCTGCTGACTGTGAAAAGTTGCTCTGATGTAATTTCCATATTCATGCCTGACTGTTTTCTCTCTGTGCATGCAAAAATAGGCAAAGATTATTATCAACCTGTTGCATGTTGTCACACACCAATTTACTGCACAGAAATGATTGGATGCAGAGGACAACACATCAACGTTGGTGTAGAGAACTCATCCAGTGGAATCTTGCAGCTTTTCACAGGTAAATTTTGTCAGAATACATTTTTCTTATATGTAGAGATGATTAAAAACAATAAAAGAACTGCAAACTTTCATGAAAATGAATATTCTAATTGTAACAAGCAGACAGCTTTGGACTGTAGGTGAACAGAATACTGTTGAGAAACCAAAAAAGTTTTTATATCATTTGGATTTTTTTAAACTCCTTTCCTTTAAAATTGTAAATAAATGATCCAGTATTCCCGAAAAGCAATAAAATTAGGTAAAGAAAGACGAAAGAAGAAAAATAAGATAGAGTTTATAGACAGAACACAGTTAATAAGAAAGTCATACCACTGTTCAGACATTTCAGGAATGGAGTCCATATAGATTCATGAATATTGTCCATTTTATTATTTATTATTATTATTATTATTATTATTATTATTATTATTATTATTTTGTCGATGAAGGCTTGTTTTAGAAAGAGGCTTAAGTGAGAGGCTCCATAAAGGACCATACAAGATAAATACAGATGTTTTTGAACACTGACCTCATGCAAAGCTGCTCTAGTGGAATCCCAGAATTGAAATATAGAGCTTTAAAATGAGCATAGTTTTAAAAGGTCCCCTTTAACATGACATTAATATACAGTAATACGCTCTGGATGTTTTAAATTATTCTTTCCTGCTGATCCGACTGTTGCTCTGGTGTCATTTCCAATTCATGTCCCCACTATTTCTTTTCTCTCTGCCTTAGAAGAGCAGGTACAGATTATTATCAACCTGCTGCATACAGATATTTATATAATGGTGTTATTATATAATAATATATCACATTGCTGCTGTTGTTGTTATATCTATTATGTCATTACTCTGAGCACCAGTAAGAGTTATTTAAGAGATGTTTGCAGTTGGCAGGAAATAAGAGAGCTGAGATGTAAAAGAGTTTTGTGTGTTGTGACAACGTGATAATTCATGAAAAGTGCCAGCAGGGGAGTTCTTGAACCTAAGACAGGTTACAGTCAGTTAAAGGGATAGTTCACCTAAAAATGAAAGTTCAGTCCCTTAACTACCACCCTCATGCTGACTGAAGGTCAGGTTTAGTTTTTTTAGTCCACAAAACACTGCTGGAGTTTTTACAGGAAAACAGTGTTGCAGAATCTCACAAACAACGGGAATGAATTGTGACCAGTAAAAAAAACAAGAGAAAAAAAAACTTTAAAATGCCTTCATACTGCTCGTCTGGTGTAACCAAAGTCTCCTTAAACCCCGACATGGCCAGTGACTTGAAAGATGTCATTTACACCATATTTTTAGCCTAACAACCACCTGCCTGCCCTCACTAATGTCTAACTGGAGCAGCCAGCAGAGGAGAGAATGGAAACCTGTTACACATGACTGTTTGTTCAGGGTTGAAACTTAGATGCAGAGACACAAAACCCCCTCTGCTCTGTGAAAAGGGAATTCCAAAACACACTGTATGAGACATTATACAAAATGACCTGACACAAAGTGCAACAGAAAAATCGAACATCTGTTTCTAGTCTCAAAATATGTCACATATACTGTATATAATTTTATACAGTTTTTACAAGTTTATGTTCATCGTTGGCATCACTGTCAGTGTTGAGTAGTGTCAATTTGTCTTTTTCTGAGTCATACAGTTCAACGTGACCTCTTAACACCACAAAATCTCACACCTCTGGTGTTTCTCAATGTGGTAAACCCCTGAATATTGTAATCTTTAAACACTGCAACACCTCATTGCAAATTAAACATTATCGGTCTGGCACTTGGATTTGGCAGCAGAATAAACAAGTATTTGTCAGTCCAGGCAGGCCCACAGTTTTCATTGTTAATTTTGTGTTTCAGGGTTGAGAAAGACATGTGTTTTAGAGGTCGATTACAGGACGACTGCGTCTAACACTTCACTACAAAGTGCTGCATTTTGTTGAGTGTTGCTAGGCTATTCAAAGTGTTGCCTTCACAATCCGATCTACTGTAGGGTTTTCTGTAGAACTATCTTTTAGGTGGTGTGTTCATACGAGCCCTTCAAATGAAAAACAGAGAAATTTAAGATAAGAAAAGACTGACTGTACATGACTCATGACAGGTCTGGACCGCTCGTGAATTGTGTTGGTTAATGTCAACAAAGACATCCCAAACAATGTTAGCTTTGTATTAAAATGATATAACTGAACAAAATAACACTTAATGACAACAGTCATAAACATTCATAAAGCATTATACAGCATGACCTGACACAAAGTCAACTTAAGATATGAATAAACACAGAATAACAGGGTTTTGGGAAATATTTTTGGGGCAACATAAACATAAAAAAGATAAAACAAACCCTTAAACTACATTAATATACAGAATAAGGCTTTGAGTGTTCTTAATTATTCTTTCCTGCTGACCGTGACTGTTGCTCTGATGTAATTTCCATATTCATGCCTGACTGTTTTTTTCTCTGTGCCATGCAAAATCAGGCAAAGATTGTTTTCAACCTGCTGCATGTTGTCACAACACCATATTTACTGCACAGACTGTTTTGGATGCAGAGGACACACATCAGACGTTGGTGTAAGAACTCATCCAGGGGGAATCTTGCAGCTTTCACAGGGAAATTTGTCAAATTACTAAACTGCAAACTTTAATGTAGAAAATGTTCAACTGTAACAAGCAACAGCTTTGGACTGTAGCGTGCTGACAACTCCACCTAGGAATTTACAGAGCCTAGGAGGCTCACAGGTTCACAAAAAATTATTACAATTAAAAATAAACAATGATGGTACCATTGTTAAATTATAAAATCAACACTATTAATAAAATACTAAAAAACAATAAAATGCAATTCAGACTCATTAAAACACTAAAAGTGGCTGTTGAGCAGTCCACTAAAACTCTATCAAACATCCCATTCAGCACCTCCTCCCGTGTCCAAAGTCCCCCCCTTTTGACATCACACCAACTCCAGTCCCTTTGGGCATCTCCCACGTCGACCCTGAAATGCTCCAACCGTCAGATGGTTTTCCTGGGTGGGGAGATTTCAGCGCTGACCCAAGCCTGTGTAAACAGCGTTGTTGGACACTGGCGACTGCACGTCCCCTCGCTGCCCCTTCTCGTGGCTGGTGGCTCTCGGGATGGACCGCCTCTTCTCGCACTGCTTCCTTTGGCGTCTGCTGCGACCCGCCGTGCTCTCTTCCCTCCTTCGCTTCTGCCTCAATAAAAGTCCCCTCCAATCAGGTTCTCTCACACCTGTCACCTGTCACCTGTCAGAAATTAGGTCAATACCTCGGGGTGTGGGTGCGTCTTTCTCAGGGTCACGACAGTTCAGACAGTCCGCTGTTTAAAAAACACACACCTCAAAACAGACTAAAAACAAGCAACGTGATTAAAAATGAAACAATCACAGCAACTCGGTTTAACCATGTAAAAACACACAAGGTAAAATAAAAAACACAGCACTCTGATAAAAACATGCACATAAATTTAAAAAACACTTTAATACTACACATATACGTATTGAATACAGTACAAACTTATTTCAGTATTAAAGGTGGTGTGTTGATTGGTGATGGGATTTGTGAAGGACTGGAGGAGGGTTGTGTGCAGAAGGGGGTAGGGGTCGAAGAGAGTGATGAGGGTTTTAGGAGAAGGATGAAGGGTGTCAACTCACTGTCTAAGAGAAGGAGGAGCCAGAAACAGCAGCTGGTGCGGAATTATCAAAACTGTGAAAAAAAGAGTACCGAAAGCATTAGAATAGTCAATCGATATATCAAATTAGTGAACACTGCATGATATTGTTGGGGAAAAAAAGCGAATTGCACTACCATGAGTTCTCTAGGACCGGGGGTGATGTTTGCAAAGTGGATGGCTGGAAAAAGTGGGCTGAGGTCTAAAGTAATCACCTGAGAGAAATTTTTTGATGAAGAAAAAGGTGAAATAGTGGTCGGGTTTTTTCGAACTGTGAGGGATGGACAGGAGGAACAGTGGAGGCATTGTGAATTTAAAAAGGAGGAAATGAAGTGGATGCAGAGGATGGAGTGGGCAAAGGCTCCTTGTGGCTGTGGTGAAGCGAACGGTGGAATTTAAAGGCCGTTACTGCAAGAGATGAAGAAAGAGCTGTTACACTCAGTCTGAAGGTAAAAAACAAACAGAATAACATGGATGAGGGCACAGCACAACAAACGGTTTTTAGAACTGAGATGAACAAGAGAGGGTTAAAACGTCCTTACACAGGTACACACAGACTGAAACAGAGATGCAGGGGACAAATTAACCAGACACAGGGGATTTGGGTTTGCGGGAGGGGCCCGGTGGTTAATTACGAGATGCAGGTGAAGAAATTTGAGAGAGAGTGGTGTGGTCCTGTTCCTGAACCTACTTATAAAACTTCATTTGTGTGAACTTCAGTGATGTCCACTGAACAATGTTTGGTAATATTAAAAATGTTCTCTGTCTATAACCTGATCTCTCAAACAGGTTTCACTCGAAGAATGGAAGATTTCTACATGAACATCACCTCACAGAACAACAGCTATGATTACACCAACAACACCTACGACTACTATGATTACAAACAACAGCACCTTGACTACTATGATTTCAGCTTTCTACTACTTTTTTCTACTACTTTGACTACTTTGCCTACTCTGACCCCAGCAGCAACTCCTCTGATATGAGTTTAAACAAAAAGTTAAATTCATCATATATGTGCTGACAAGCACAATCATTGGTGTCGGCCTTCCTCTGACCCTCGTGGCCATCTATGCTCTTATATTCTCTGGTAAAGTACATTATAACTGAGATTTAAATTTTTTTTTTCTGTCTGTCATGTGTGAGTTGTACAGTCTGTTTGTCTTTGAATCCTGTGACTTTTTTATTTAGCGCCATCATCAGGGCAATAATGTTGCTTCATCAGCCTCAGATGTACTTTAAGTTGCAAATTGGCAGATTTTAGCATGCTAACACTAAGTTCCCATATTTGCTAGAGTTCAGAACAATGTTTATGTGACCAATCCATTTTTTTAAGACCAATGCATTGTCATATAAACCTTCAGGTGGTTTATAGGCCCCCCAAATTCATATGTGTTGACACAAAACAACTTATAGGGTTTAAGGAAAGCAGATGTGCAATCCCGTTCACCACTAAAAATGTTTATTTAAAAAAAAAGATTTTTATTGCTGGAGACCTGAGACAGAGAAAACAATTGTAAGTTTAAGGCAAACAACTTTTATTTAACAATACTAATAAATAACTAAAACCATTAACATCTTAAAAGTACAAAATCCAGTAAAAAAAATGGAACACCATTTTTTGTTAGTAGCAAGTAAGTAGGCAGGGTTCTTACCCACGGGAGATTCTAAACACAGACCCTAAAAATTAAACACCATGTGAGCCCACTGTGATCACTAATACTGGCAACTTACACTGCAAGGAGAGGAAATCTACAAGACACACAAGTGACCACCAACATTAGGCCCCACCACACTGCATGCAAAGCTGAGGATCCCACATTACTCCCTGCAGCTCATCCTACTGCATAGGAAGACATAAAACAAAACCAAGTGTGAATTTTTAGTTTTGGGTTTAGCTCCCATTTGGGGAAAAGGACATTGCTGAATCCAGTTATGGACAGTGTAGCAGTTTCGTCATCACAGTAACAATATACAGATCTTGGACAATTTACACTAAAACTAAGGTTGAGTCCAATTTAACATGGTAGACAACTTAGGGCAGATGACATAAATGGACTGTTGTCAATCAGGACACAGCTTCACTACAACTAAATTTAAGAAACTTCATTAGATTTCAATCAACCCATACAAGTGGTTTTTCTCCCCACATGTCCCTGACCTTCACACACCAAGCAGTCCCCACCACACATCTACCAGGATTCAGGCAAAGAGGCACTGATTGCCTACACCTGTCCTTTATAAAGGCAGGGAAAATCTTTAAGCCTGCCTATAGAGGGCATGCTCTCACCTACATGTCAGCCCTCACACTGACAACTACTTGTTAACTTTAACCAATGTTTTCCTGCAGGTACGAAACGATCAAGTTGCTCCGATCTATGTCAACAACTTCTTATCGCCGACCTCATTCAGCTCTGCTGCATGATCGCCAGGGTGGGGATCAACTGAGGGGCAGAAGATATTTGCAGTCCTTTTCCCTTAATTTACCTCCTGCTCTGGTGGCCAGTGTTTTTCTTCATGGTGGGGCGTCGCCCTGGAAAGGTAGCTATCTGTCTGTCCAGTAAGTGGAAGCTACTTCCCTGTCTGACCATTATCCTCAAAGACTATGTGTCCTCTTGTATTACAGGTATTGGTCGTCCCCCTGCCCACTGTGGTACCGTTTCAGACAACCATCAAGATCTCTGGGGGTGGTCTGTGTTCTGGTCTGGACTCTTGATCTTGTCCCTTGTCCTTGTTTTAATATTTCTGGATTCATTCTCTGGTCAGATACACTGTATTTGGTGTCTTCTTCCTCCTTCCCCTCCCATTGTTCATATCTTCCTGGGTGGGGTCCTCAAAGCCCCGTCTGCTTCCATCTCTGTCCCCTCTGATGAAAAACGACGAATTGTGGGCCTTTTGGTTCTTGTGCTGCTTATTTACACACTGGTGTTCCTGCCTAGAATCATTTCAAACCTGGCAGATGGAGTCAGATCTAACAATACACTTTCCAAACTGTCTTTCATATTTCTTGAGTTGAGTCCTCTCGCAGACTTGACTCTGTATATTTTCATGAGAAAGGGGACCATCGACAAACTTTTGTCCTCTGTGTGTTGTTGCAGAATGGACAGTGATGATACCAACAGTTCATCAGTATGAATGATGACAACATTTAAGGCTAAAACACACCACTGCCAAAAAACAGCTGCCCCTATTATTTTCAGTGGGCACGCCCCACATCAGCAGGCACATGCATGCTGCTGGTGGTGTGTTTTAGCCTTTACACAGTCAGCTTCATGTAGGCAGAGAAAGATGGAGAGAGAAACAGGAGAAATGTTGAAAAATAGGAAGGACAGAGAATCAGATATTATTATTTGATGAACTGAGCTCATTATAACCGAAATCTTTATTTTACCGATTTGTATGTTTAACACAGGGAGATCATCTTGACAAGTCTTTAGGAGTATCGGTATCGGGTTCCGATACCAATGTAATTCACGGATTGCAAATTTCCGATCCAACCTGCGGAGATTTCCGATCCATGAGCCATGTCTGTGCTTTCGTGTTGTCTGCTGAAATGACTCCCCAAGTGATTCCCTGCCAGCTGCTCTGCTAGCTGGCTGCAAAATGTGGAATGGATTTTCTGAATGGAGGTGTGTCTCAATGAGATGCGGCGTAATGAGACACGCCTCCGTTCAGGAAGTCCATTCCACAGTTTGCATCCAGCTAGCAGGCGAGCATTGAGCAGCACTGTGGTTAACCAACTTTTCATCACAGCATGTCCGCTGTGTGGAAATATTTTACACTAGAAACACCGCAAAGCAAGACAGCAACGTGCAATGTTTGTAAAGCCGTCACAACCTACAATACAACGAACTTAAGCAAACATTTGAAAAAGCACCGCATTAAAGAGCACGAGGATTTTTTAGCCAGGGGGCAGAAAGACGAAAGGAGCCAGCAAGCTCGAATCGTGGCAGTGGCAGCAAATGCTGCTGCAAATGCTGCTGTTTGAGGCAGCTGTCACAGACCTGCCACGGCAAATGCTGCTGTCTGAGACAGCCGCGACACGGATCTGTCACAGCAAATGCTGCGGTTTGAGGCAACAGCCATGGCAAATGCTGGCCACGAGTGTTTTTTTCCCCTATACATTTAGTGATGTGATGTGATTGGGCTGCGGGATTAATTAAAGCTTAATGTCCCCCCCCCCAACACACACACATGTATGTGTGTGTATAATTAATTAAGCAATCAAATAATCAATTTTTATGAAGTGTTATTAAGTTTAATTCAGAAAGTTTGTTTACCATCTATATATGCAGTAGATCAATCATGCTGATTAAGTAAAACCAACATTACAGGGCACGTGCTGTGTATTGTTTTTGGAAATATGACCAATATATGATATACATGGAAGTGCATGATTTTTTTCCCCTATGGTCTAGTGTTGAAAAAGAAAAATCACAATGAATCCTCAATCTTCAGCAGGTCTGTGGCAGCTGCCTCAGACACCGGCATTTACCGCGTCTTTTTCTGACTTCCTTTTCTGACCTTACACTTACCTCAAGTTGCCTTTTGGGACATACATGCATACATTCGTACATTTCATACTTGCCTGTAGAGAGGAGTTTATTACAGCCTCATATAAAATCAACAATAACGATAATAATATTAAAGCAAATAGAGCTCTGGTATCGGAATAGTATCGGTATTGGCAGATATCTAAATTCAGGTATCGGGATCGGATCGGATCGGAAGTGAAAAAAATGTGGATCGGTGCATCCCTACATAGAATATGTCATTTTGTATGAATTGTACATTTTTTGGAAATTCAAGACAAAAATATGTCTGCCTTTGACAAACTCACTGAATTAAAACTTGAGAAATAAAGGTTCAACATGCCTGCTGCTTGATAAATATCTATTGTCTGATATAAACATAAAGTCCAACCCTGCTGTTAACAGAGAGGCGTTTTTCATGACATAACTAGAAGAGGTCACTCAGAGAGTGCAGATCCCCACCAGCCAACAGATGGTGAAGCACCTACTGCAATGCCACCACAACTGCCAGATACAACCAGCAGAGATTTGGAAAGTTCAGCTAAAATTAACATCACCCCCACATACGTTGTCCTGAGCTGAAACAAGACTTCAAACTGAAACAGTTGATCACTGGTGGCCCCTAGTGGCCAGCTAGGAAGAGTGAGAAGTCAAAACAGAGCAGTCAAAAAACAAAACCTCCTCACAGTTGTATGCCTCCTCCAACCAGTCAAGTTACACTTTACATCCACGTCTGTCCAGACTCATATAATGTCTGTAGTGAAGACTTTGAGGGAATTTAATATGGAGCTTACCACTATAATGATAAGAATTTAATAATGGATTGAGTATTTATTTTTTTCTTTTTTTGCAACATGGAGGTTCTCACTGTACATGTATGTTTCCAGTGAATAACCTCTAGTGAGAAACATGTTGTCTCCACTTCACACATTATGATGTCACAGTGAAGTTGACCTTTGACAGTTTGGATATAAAATGTCATCACCTCATCATTTTATCTTATTAGACATTTGTGTGTAATTTTGTCATATTGTAATCCTGCATGTTCTTCTTCTTTCTTCTTTCTTTCTTTCTTTCTTCTTCTTCCGAGGAAATCCTACTTCCCATGCACGAAAAATGACCAAACTTTGCACAAAGGTCCAGTCCCATGTCAGATTGCCTCAGCTGCAAAAACAGGCCAATAGTCCTGATGGTGGCGCTACAGCAAGCCTCTAAAGTTCAAAATTTTGAAAATTCATAATAAATCAACCATATGTGCTACAGATTTACAACTTTCACCAAAATGTAGCCCCAATACTGAAGAAACTTTTGTACATTTAAACCTATTGCAAATTATGAAGTTCATCACTCTGTTTTTTTCAAAAACTGTAAAACTTATTAAACATATCTCCTCCCACAATTTTTGTTCAATTGACACCAAACTTGCTACAGAGCATCTTCAGACTGTCCTACACAAACGATCCACACAGATTTTTGATTTATTGAAAATTGAGCCTACAGTGCATCAAAATGTTTGACTGTAAATGGTATTGTAAACATATACTTGCAAATTCTTGCTAAATACATTTTCAATGTTCATAAAAAAAATGACAAAATTTTGGAGTCATGGTAGATGATGTTTGGAAAATATCAGAATTTTATCTCAAAAACTGAATTTTTTACAGCATTTTTGAATTTCGCTCTCATGCGAACAATTGGAGTCAATGCAAAAATGGCATTTTTAAACATCAGTTTTTCACTTTTGGAGCCAATAAATCATTGTTAAAAACTAATGACCAACATCTCCATGCTGTCTAGATGCAATTTGTGTTATTTGGGATTTTTGTCTCAATAACTGAATTTTTGACAGCCATTTGAAATCTGCCTTTACATGCTAACAGCTGCTGTCTTGCACACAGGTGACTGGCTTAGTCAATTTGTGAAGCTACAAGTGGTGTTTCCATTTGCCAATTAGCTCAGTGAGATAGAGGATGGTTCTTGGTGTTGAAGGTTGTGAGTTCAAGCCTCAGCTTGTACAACATTTCCATATGAGAAATCTACCCAAACTTTTCACAAAGGTCCAGTCCCATGCCAGATGTCCTCAACTGGAAACACAAGACAATAGTCCTGATGGTGGCGCTACAGCAAGCCTCTAAATTTCAAAACTTTGAAAATTCACAACAAATCAACCATATGTGCTACTGCTTTGGAACTTTCACTTTGAAATTTGCTTTTCCATGGCATGGATGGCTGCTGCCTGGCACCCTGATCCTTGGCTTAGTCAATTTGTGAAGCCACACATGAACTGTCTCTTGCCAATTAGTTCAGTGAGATAAAAGACGGGCCTTCAGTCTCAGAAGTCGTGAGTTCGAGCCTCAGCTAAGGCAGGATGGACTTTCAAATGTGAAAGACTTATGTTCAGATATCATGCTACGTGGATTAGGGACTACTAAGGTTAAAATAATTATGATTCAGGGATTTTTGGGAAGAGACAAATACTCTTTATCAACACGTTTCCCTGTTATCCCTTGTCTCTTTTCCCTGTTTATTTGGCTTAGCTATCAGTCAATATGCAGAGTCTCTTGTGCCAGAAATTGTGAGTTCAAGCCTCAACTGATGTAAAATGCACATTAGAATGCCACCTTTTTTTCATCTTCCTACACTCTGCTTGTTGCTCAGAATTGCCTAATTTTGCCTAAAATTGCCCGGCCCCGACCATTGCTGCGCAGCAGCTATAATTGTTGTTTACATTCCTCCCACAGCAGACGCGTCGCCGGCTGCTGACGTCATCAGTGCTGCGACCGTGAGATTACAGACCCTGCACCCCAATGCCTTCGTAGCGATCTCTGGGGATTTTAACCATGTCACCCTGAAAACAACCAATCCCACTTTTAAACATTTTGTAGACTGTAAGACCAGAGAAGATAAAACGCTGGACCTGCTGTATGCTAATGTTAAAGAAGCATACAGCTCCATAGTTTCTCCCTCCCCTGGGCAGGTCAGATCACAACCTGGTCCACCTGAAGCCTCTTTATATACCTGCAGTCCAGCGGCAACCTGTGACCAAGGTGGTCGCGGGAGGCTGAGGAGACTGCAGGGCTGCTTTGAGGTGACTGACTGGGATGTTCTCTGCAATGCACATGGGGAGGACATAGATGGACTTACAGACTGCATTACTGAGTATATTAATTTTTGTACAGACAATGTAATCCCCACAAAAACTATACGCTGCTTCCCCAATAATAAACCATGGATGACAAAGGACATAAAGGCAATACTGAACAGGAAAAAGGTGGCATTCAGGAGTGGTGACAAGGAGGAAATGAAGAAGGTGCAGACTGAACTGAGAGAGAAGATCGCAGAGGGCAAGGAGTCTTACAGGAGGAAGTTGGAGAGCAAACTCCAACAAAACAACATGAGGGAGGTGTGGAGTGGTCTGAGAACCATCACTGGCCTTGAAAAAAAAGAATGGCCAGAGGATGGAAGGAGACCTACAGGAGGCCAATGAGTTAAACTTGTTCTTTAACAGTGGCCTCTGCCCGCCCTTCCCCCAGCTCCTCTTATGACTCCTCTCCCCCTGCACACTCACCTCAAACCCCTTTGTCCATCGCCCTCACCTCCCCTCCCCTCCCCCCCCTTCCCCAAACCCTATCACCCCTATACCTCCTACCACCATCCACCTCAACTCCCCTCCCCCCTTCCACTGCAGAGACAGCAATCCATCAGGGTCAGATGGACCCGCAGGGCTCAGAGGCCCCTGAAGCAGGCAGCAGTCATCCACCTCCCCTAAGTCCTTGGGGGGGGGGGGGGTGTCTCATTGGCTCTGCCAGTTGAGTCCGTTTTTTTTTTTTTTTTTTTATCTTTTCAAGTGTTAGCATTTGTATTGTCTTGTGGGATGGGGGGTGTTTTGAATGTCCAGCAGTGGGGAACAGAGCAGCAGGGTAGGAAGTCTGGAGTAGGGAGTCTGCAGTTTAGTCTGTAAATGACCTAAATTATGATGTTTGTTCAGTTTATTAATGTTTTCTTGTGACCTATGTTGATTTTGTCTCATTTGGTTAAATTATAAAAATGGGTGCTTTTATTTTGAAGGCAGAATGCGGTAGAAAGTAAAGTACGTGTATGTCGGTAAACGTTTACAAGTGCTTCTTCCAGACTAAGGAAAATGTCACGCTTTTGTTTACTTAGCACCTGGTTGAAAAGGGCACAAGGTTTGTCTGTGTTCATGTCATTTGTGTGCAACATTGAGTCACATTATAATGTCTTTTCTTAGTTTTTCAGAGTTTGTATTGAGTAGGCCTGTATGTGTAGGATAGCTAAATTGGTATATTAGCCGCGATACATCGAAATTCTGTCATTGCTCTTCTTTGGTTGAATTAAGTTTGCTATTAAGAGGAAATTCGTGTTTAATTTCTAAGATTTGTTTTGCAATAACTGCAGTAAATTTAAATGTGGGAGAAAGCCTCTGAAACTGCAGTTTATGTGTAATTTGCACATTTTTTGTATGATTTATATTGTATTATTGTAGCACAAAGTGTAAATAAATATTTCAGGTTAAATATGCTTGCTACATCATAGCACTCTATTGGAGATTGTCACTAATTAAAAACGGTTAAAAAGGGTCATTTCATAATTTTACTTAAATAGCAAAGTTAATTCATTTTCAGATTTAAGCTTTAAATTACAGTAAAATGTATTTGAATTGTGGTTAAATGTTATTGGAATATTGTTAAGGCTCAAAAGGATAGAAGTAAAGTCATATTTTTGTTGTTTTTGTTTTCTTCCTAGCTCTTACGGTGTGTTCACAGCAATGTTTTGGAGCTACAGTGTCAAAGATTTTGTGAACCATCAGTTGGAGAGTAAGACCGCCATTCAACCGGGTATGCTACATAGTCTGCCTTGAGTGCTGTGTACAATTGAAAACTCACTGTGTAATATTGTAGTTTATATGCATGGTGGTATCTCTTGAGGTGAGGCCCGCAGTTAGTTCAGCCCTGACGCCCAGTACTGCCCTGTTTTGCCTGTCTCCCCCTTGGACTTCCGTTTTTTAATTACTCTGAATTATTTAATAAAGATGAATTGATATTTTTCTACATTCAGTGGTGTGGTTGTCACTTTTTCAGCCTCTTACTAAGTTAAAACAGGTTGATCTTAAGGTCCACTACTTTTGTTTAAAAAACAGCTCTGCAACAGATCTTATTAAAGTACTTTGCTACTTCCCACTTTGCAGTGTGAGGGATGATTGTCTCCTGAACTTGATCAATTAACATTAAAGCGATATTCCACTTTGCCAGAGTAAGCCACTCAGTACGTACTCACCTCTATGCCAGTGTGATGATGGGTTAAGATCTTCAGTTCACAAAACAATCCTGGAGTTTTAGGAGGAACAGGGTAGCAGCCTCATCCAGTACAATGGCAGTGAATGGAGACCACAGATAAAACGTTAAAAAAAGAACACAAAACAAACACAAAATGTCTCCATCCTGCTCGTGTGGTGTAATCCAAGTGTCTGTGTGCCGCGACATTAAAATTTAACCACAAAAGACACCATTTACACCATGTTTTTAGCCGAAATGTCAACTGTAGCATGTAGCCGGTAGGATGTAAACATGCTACATGCTACAACATACATGCTACAGTTGACATTTCGGCTAAAAAACATGGCGTGAACTGAAGATCTTCACCCGTCATCACATCGGCATAGGGGTGAGTACATACTGAGTGGCTTATTCTGGCAAAGTGGAATATCGCTTTAAGATCTGTGATGTGCTCGGGGCTTTTCTTTGCAGGGTCTCAGGGTCTGGTTTTTAGGATGATGTGAATGGCCTTGAAGAAAGTTTGTCCTTAAATCCTAGAATTAAAGCATGTTGATCTCTCTACATCCACCCAGTGTCTTTTTGCATGTCTTAGCTATTAAGTTTTATATTTAGTATTTATACTCCGCTATTAGTTTGCTACACAGTCAGATACATTAAGTTTAACTTTAAATGAAACAGCAAACAAGGTGTGTGTGTGGGGGAATTAAACAGGCAGCTGGCTGGACTGCAGCACTGTAAACCTACAGCCCTGAGGTATTAGTGTGTCAGAGTTTGCATAGCCATTTGCATTCCTTTGTTTTGTGTGCGGTTTTCATGGATTACATTATGTATAGAAATAGAGAAGTAATGCAACACAAACCTTACCTTAGAAAGCTGCAGGACAACAGAGTTTTTTTTAACAGAGTCTATTGTCTTCTCTGCATCCATACAGTCTGCAGTAAGGTGGCAAGTAATATCACACAGGAGGCTTCTGACGATGTGCTTATGCTTCTAATGAAGATAGAAGTCGTAGTTTGTGAAATCTGAGATTGTTGGGAGTGCCACTCCTGCTATAAACCATTGATTCTGAACTTTAGTTAAAGCTTATTTTTTCAGTGGTGCCCTGAATACAACCTGCAGACACGGGCATGTTCAGACAAGCTTTTGTTTTTGAGCGTTTACTCCCATGGTGCAGTTTGTTTAGGTTACTGTGATTGCCAGACTTAAACTCTAGTGCTGGTCAAATGATGACCAGGGCTGTAGTGGTGAAAAAGGAGGCCAAACTATAAACTTCAGTCACCTTGTCAAATAACTAGATAGATAAAACATTGTGATTGATCCATTTAAAATGTATACAAACCAACATAGGTGCAGTCAGTTGCATGCACAGAAATTCAAACTAATGGAATAGCATCATTGTGCATAACGTGTTTTTTGGATGAATGCATGTCTCTTTGTCTTCTTGTGAAGGACAGGTTGAAAGACAGTGGGGCAGATAGGGTGAAAGAGACCTCTGCATCTGTTGTGTTTTGATGCTTGTTTCCTGACTCAGCATCATCATCAGCCTCTTCCTCTGCTGAGCTGTTACTGTCATCTCCAGCTTCTTCTGTAGGAGTAGCAGCAAGTGTAGCATCAGTGCTAGTCAAGCTAAAGTTGCGATAGAAAGTGTCGCCTTTGGCTCTGCTTGTTCTTCAGACTCCACTGTTCTGTTTTGGTAATTCCCCCGTTTCCTTTCATCCATAACATTGTGTAGACTACAAAACAGAACAATACACAACAATTGTTTTTTCTAGTCTTTGAGATTAACCCTTGTGCATCCCTAGGGGTATTTTTTACCCTTTTGGACTTTTTCTTGTGGATAACTTTGGTTGTGTTGATGCATTTGGCATAAATTTTGCTACAGGTGTGTATTTTGGGGTGGATTTTGGTATTTCAGGAAAGAAAGTCTTTTTAAGTCTTTAATACACTGATTACATAAAATAGTCACACCTTTGTCCCTAAGGGTATTTTTTACCCCATTGACTGCCATTAAAAACACCCTTTTTTGATAATTTTTATATTGTGTAAATTCAAAAAATCTAAACTTTTTTTTTGTTTATTTACAAAAGGACCCTTCCAAAATTTATATTTTTTTGTTTTCCAGAGATTTGCATAATTTTTTCCATTAACCCCATCAGTGCCATTGAAAGCCTGTGGATTGTCTGCTACCACCTAGGGGGTTAGTATAGTATTGCAATCCAGCTGATTTTTTTTTTTCAAAATTTTTTTGCTGAATTTAGTTGAGGGGATTCCTGTGACTTAGCCTGAATACAAATATTTACATATTTATGTCTTTTACTGTGTATAGGACATGATACAAAACTTGACTCTAAATCGTGATAGAGTAAATCAGCCTATGTAAATCTATGAAAAAGTAATTTTTTCAGCTTATCGCCATTACAGCAAAATATCTTTTTTTTTTCTTTATCAATGCTTTTAACCTGATGCCAGGACCTAAGAATTTAAGTTTTTACAAAATTTTAGCTGATTTTTTTTTATTATGTCTGCCCTGCAAGAGTAAATGCACCATATGAAATTCAGAGAAATAATATGCATTTTTACCATTGTCAAGTTTTGCAAGCTGGTTTGGCAAAAAAAGACATTTAAAAAGTTGGCTATTTTGCATCAAATTAAAGCCTAAGGACTGCAGCTGCAGCCGCTCCCGCACCCAGGCAGAGGTGCCATCTCTGCCGTGGTGGTAACAAGTGTTCAAGGAGCTGCTCCAGATGTGGAAGAGGTATCTGCAAAGACCACACTGTGTGCATCTGCACTTCATGCTTGGAGGACTGACCCCCCTCCCACCTCCCCCCACCATCACCACACACACACACATGCACGCACGCACGCAGGCACGCACGCACACACACACACACACACACACACACACACACACACACACGCAGAGAGAGAGAGATAGAGATAATGTTTTAATAATTATTTGTTCTAACTAATAATAATGTTCTAATTTGATAAAATTATGCTTGTTCTTGTTTGCTTGTTTGTTCTTGTTGAAATAAATTTTGTTGATGTTGAAAAATAAATGTTATTTTTGTTTTATTTCTAGGTATTATAGGGGTATTTTTTTTACCCTTAGGGACACAGGTGTTGCACTTTTTTTACATCTGACTTTGCAAAAAAAATAAGAATGCATCAAAATCAATTTTTATTTCAATCTTTGATACTCCCAGGCTCTGATAATCCAAAAAAAAAAAAAAAAAAAAAAAAAAAAAAAAAATCCATTTTGCATTTATGGAATAGAAAATAATTCACTTTTTGTGTTTTTTGTTTGAAGTAAAAATCAAGTTCTAATCACAAAAACTGGCATTTAAGGGGTTTAAAATTTTGAAACAGAATGAATATTTGCTATGTATGGTGAGAGCTGAAGTTACTAATAGTATTCTTAAAAAAAATTTGGAATTACACACTAATACATAATATTTATATTACAGTCTTTATTGAGGGTTTTTTTTTTACCCATAGAGACACAGGTGTTGCACTTTTTTAAGGGATGCACGAGGGTTAAATGAGTAATT
Source organism: Lutjanus argentimaculatus (assembly GCA_034769285.1). Classification (NCBI taxonomy): domain Eukaryota; kingdom Metazoa; phylum Chordata; class Actinopteri; order Lutjaniformes; family Lutjanidae; genus Lutjanus; species Lutjanus argentimaculatus. The sequence continues at coordinate 24,947,843 of JAWZSL010000005.1, forward strand.
TATGGTATTGCACCACCACACTTTGACAACATGCATGCTGTTATCTTTGTTAAAGTGAATCAGCGGTGAATCATGCTCATGCACAAACCATATATCAACAATAGATGAATCCAGAGACCGCTTTGTGTGTTCCGCCATCTTGCGACGCCACCATTGCTGCGGTGGCACATTGTGTCTGTCACTCTCAGTGTCTGCTGGTTGGGTCTAGAAGGGAACCCCACATTTGTGAGACTCACAAGATTTTTCATAGTTTTGGTCAAAATGTTCACTCTTGTGAGATCTTGCATATCTGGGGTTCCCTTCTAGACACTGTGTCTATTTGTTAATAGGGACAGCATGGATAACTGGATTGACAGCAGCCATCAGACACTGGTGAAGGTTCCTTTTATTAACATTACTCAGATGTTACATAGTAGTTAGACGCTCGTGTTGTGACAACAGCCAGAAATATGAAATATGATAATGGAGAAGAGAAAAAAAAACAGACACATTTAAGTGATGAAGTACTGTGTAATATATATTAAAAATATTTATATAAATTCACATTTTTCATTAGGTATTCAAGATTTTCAAGATCGCAGGCTCGTAGTCATTCACACTCACACTGCAGAGAGACGCCACCGCAGCAATGGCAGCTTGATAACTTCTGGTACTTTGCTGGATTCGTTAATAACCTAATTTGACACATTATCCATAATAATTAAGATAAACAAAGATAAAAATACATGGTAAAAAATAGCATACTGTCAATATTTTAGAGACCCCCCAAATTTCACAACTCATGTTTTCAGGGGAGCTCATGTTCTATGAAGAGAAGCTAAGCTGACTCTTGTAATGTTTTTCTCTCTAAAGGTGTTAACTGACTGAACTGAATCTTATTGTGGTGCATTTACAGTTTTTCACAATTATTAAAACACTAAACCCATTCTCTGAATCAAATGATCAGAGCTCTAAACCCATTTATCAAATCATTCACTCTTTTGGCAAAACTGTAATCACATTTTTTACTCACTAAGACACATTTTACACTGTGATGCACTTGTGTTACAAAATGGTGAACACAGGTGACAGAAGCTAAACACAACTAAAGCACATCATTTACATACAGACTCAAAATTTTTCACACGTTTCTAATGATGTTCTAATGAGTTTTTCCACAATTGTTTACACATTAAAATTGGAACTTGAAATGCAGCCACTGAAATCTGAAACTCATGCAACAAATCCCTAAACCAAACCTGCAACAGTTTCTACCATCCACTCTGTGGAGGTGGGTGTGGTTAGCAGTCAGCTGCAGGACAGAGAGAGGTGTGGGGGGATGACTCATGAGAGGAGTGTCAGGTGAGTTGATTGGCACAGCTGCTGCTGATTTTCCTGATTGCACTCTCCCCTTTTCATGCAGTAGTGTGCTGACCCTCTGAACACTTCTGCTCCACACAAATAAGAGGAAGTCTGCCGGAGATTTCTGTTGAACGCAGCTGGCTAGAGGACGTGCTGCAGGAGCCGGGGCAGCTGCAGGTACAGGTCATGTAGTGGTGATTTATGTTACTGTGTTTTGAGCAGGAGCCTCAAAATAAAAGTACTGTATACTGTCTGAGAACCAGATTTGTTTGTCTGTGTTGGGGAACTCATGGTGGAAATAGGGTGACCAGATCCCAATTTACCACATGTGGGACAGAGACTACATCTGAGTGGGAGAATGTGGGACACCAAGATGTCGTGGTTGTCTTCAATAATTAATTTTAAAAATCTACCGGTATTCTGCTCAAGTATATGATATTTTATTTTTAATGCAACTTTCCCAGGTTCATGTAAGATAACAACAAAACCTTAGCTCAACTCCAAACACCAAAACATTAAAGTGTTTGTTCTGAACAATAATGAACCACATATTCAAGTACAAGATGTAGGCTCCTGAAGAAGGCTCCATTCGCCTATAGGCTCAACAAATCAAATCCAACAATCTGAACAAAAAAAATGCTGCAAGGAGCTCACCTCACTCATGCAGTTCAGAATAACAGACTAATTAGACCTACACCAAATGCATTTTAAATTATGTATTAACCTGTTATTTACTGTGCAATGCCACATTGTGGTACTGAAGGCACAAAAAGATATAAAATATAAACACCACACTCTTAAAGTGTTTGTTCTAATAGAACAATACTGAAGCACATATTCAAGTAAGATGTACTGTATGCTACCGAAGTAGGCTCCATTCGCCTATAGCCTCTACAAATCAAATCAAACAATCTGAACAAAAACGATGGTGCATAGGGAGTGTTGTACAGTGTGGTAGATGCTCGTTAGTTCAGCTGCTGTCACCTTATCTGTGTTCGAGTCTTGTTTGGGTTTCAGCAGGAACGTATTCATGGAATGGGAACTGTTCTTTTGAGCCACACGTTTTTTGTGAGTCTCGGACTGTTGGTGTCGTCTCACATCATATTCACCTCCATGTGAAACGGAAAACTTGCTCTGACAAACATCACAAAAAACTTTGGTGCAGTCACCCTGCACTGGTCTTACCCAGGAGGAGTAAATGGTTTCCCACTCTTTGTTGTAGCTGCATTTCCTTTTTTTACGAGTCGTGCCTTCATCTTTTTCCTCCATGTCTCCTGCTGCATGCCGAAGCGATGCTGTTGTTGTTTTTGGCGGTGTGGGGCCGGGCAGCGGGCGCGCTTGATTGACAGATCATCCCAGAGCCCACCCCGCCCCCTGATGACAGCTCTCCCGTCTCCCGACCACATACACACAGCTGTTTGATAAGCGCCAGATTATAGCCTACGGTGAGACTGCATTTCAAAAAATCAAGTGCCACTGTCAATAACAATGCGGGACATTATCTCAATTTGCGGGACGTGTGAAAAGTATTTAAAATGCGGGACTGTCCCGCACAAAGCGGGACATCTGGTCACCCTGGGTGGAAACAAGATGGCTACACACTCAGTTTTCAATTATTAAAACACTAAACCCCATTCTATGAACCAAATAATCAGGCTCTAAACCCATTTATCAAATCATTCACTCTTTTGGCAAAACTCTAAACACATTTTTACTTTCTAAGACACATTTTGTACTGTGATACACCTCTGCTGCAAAATGGTGAACACAGTCGGCAGAAGTTGAACACAACTACAACACAACTGTCATCATTTACACACACCTCACTTCTTCACACTTGTTTCTAATGATGTAAATACAGTTTTCTACAATTGTTTACACACAAATTGGAGCTTTAAATGCAGCACAATTTCTGTCAAATGCTCAGTTTTCAATTCTATGTAAATCACACTTTTTGCAAAACACTGGACAGAGTTTTGTACAGAGGCACAACATTCAAAATTACAATCAGACGTGTTCTTTCATAAAGTAACATCAATCACAAAGCCAGGCTTTATTTACCAATATTTACCACTAGTAACCAATGTTTCAGACAGTAAATGTCTTCATGGTCTGTGGCTGAAACCCATAAACCAGGAACTCTTTCTCCAGGTGACTTGGCCTGCAGTGATTGCCTTGGAGTTTTGTCAAGTCTTCATCAAGCAAAGAGAGTTTTCACCCTGTTGTCTTGCAGGGAGAATGTTGCTTGTGATGTAGATGAAGTCCTCTGAGCTGACCCAGTACAAAGACGTGATGCTGAGGCAGAATTAATCCATCGTCTGTGTTACTATATTACTTAAAGCATGTACAGTATACAATATGTTCTGTACTAAGCTGTGAATATGCATTTTTACATATTTCTGAAAATTCAAAATGCATTTAAACATATAAAAATGTTTTCCTGTAGCTACATGCTCTGAACACTGTTTTCCATCTTTTAAAATAACATTGTTTAATTTTGCCAGAAGAGGTTTTGTGAAAGTAGTTTGAATATTTGGTTTTGTGTTTATAGTTTTGAGAAAAGGGAGGAAGGTTTCAAAAAATTTGAAAACTGTACTCTGATGTACCATGAGCCACTCAGTCTCTGCTGCCATCCAGTGGTTGGTGGTGTGTAAATCAGCAGCAATCAGATAAATGCTGCTGGATGCAGGTATCATACATCCAGCAAGAGGAGCAAACTGTACATGTACTGTAATAAACTTATATTCTACTGGACCAATCAGCCTAATTTATTGGTATACATTCATGACTGTATGCTGATTTTTTTTTATGCCTCCACGCTGGAGACAGCTGTGACCACTGGAAATATGTGAGGTCATCTCCTTCTTGTGAAATCTCAAGAATGCCTTGATGGAATTTCCTCTAACTTGATACAGTTGTCCACTTGGACTCAAGGATGAACTGATTAGATTTTGGTGGTCAAAGGTCAAAGGTCACAGTGACCTCACTGAACACATTTTTCACCCATAACTCAAGAATTCACACTGTAATTATAGTGTAAAGAATAATAAACAATAAACAGTACGATTTCAAGAGGGTCCTTGTCGGACGACGTTGTCGTCGCTCGGGCCCTAAAAATAAAAATCCGAACAAAAACAATAGGGTTCCCAGCACCGCTGGTCCTGGGAACCGCGTATGCTTGCATACGCGGTCCCCAGCCCCCGCGGGCTTGGCCCCCTAATAATTCCTTGAAATTCAATAGGGTCCTTGCACCGGACGGTGCTCGGGCCCTAATAACACAGGGATTCCAGTGCTCTTCCCATTACAATAAGAGGAATGGAAAGAGAGGGCAGCCTCATTTGACTCAAAGTTTGATAGCAAATCTTGCCGACGTGCCACCCGGTAACAAAACAGAGCCGTTTGCGTTGCGTGGGCTCTGCTAAGCCCGGGGGCCGAGTCGCGCGGGAGGCTTGGCCCCCGTTCATAACTGCTTGCAGTTCTAGTTAGGGCCCGAGCGACGACGTAGTCGTCCGACGAGGACCCTCTTGAAATCGCGCTGTTTATTAGGGCCCGAGCGACGACAACGTCGTCCGACGAGGACCCTCTTGAAATCGCGCTGTTTATTATTTATTATTCTTTACCCTTTTCAAGCCCCAATTTCGCCCCTTTCCCATGCTCAAAAAGTCCTGAATTTTTGCAAAAGTCGTCCGGACCGGATCCGAAATTCGATATTTTGGGATGCACGCAAAAGGTCGACGCGAAAATGGCGAAATAGCGCCCCCTACAAACTTTCAAAAGACCCTCCACATTGGGGTTTATTTGTCGTAGGCTCACGAAATTTGGTACACATATTTATCATGCCAAGACGCACAAAAAAGTCTCTTAACGTCGTGGTGAAATGTCAACAGGAAGTCGGCCATTTTGATTTGAAGGGTCAAAAAAGGGGCCCATTTTGGCCTTTTTTAGCCATTTCCACTACTTGCATTTGAACGAACTTGTCCTAGGGATTTCATCCAATCGTCTTCAAATTTGGTACACGTCATCATGACCCCATGCTGATCAAAAGTTATTAAAAGAATTTCTGTAGGTCAAAGGGCGTGGCTGCTAGGGCTCGACAAAACTTTGGCGACTGTTTTGGAGTGCGCCGTTTTCGCTTCGAACGGCTGTCACACCCACATACTTCATCGTTACAGCTTCAAACTTGCTGGACATGATTGAGGGCGCCGCCCTGAACGTATCCAAATATTGACTTTCCACCTAACTCATAGCGCCCCCCGATGGTAACAGAAAATGACCTGTTTTTTACTTTAACGTGTACTGATGCCACATAGTTGACCCCATCGACTTCATTCCACTTCTAAAACATGCAGAACAAGTTGGTGAAGCGACATCACGAAGGCCGTGAAGCTACGAGTAATGGCGTCCGTGTGGCAGCGCGGTGACTATCGATCCTTCGCCGTGAAATTACGTTTGCCCTTTTGATGGCTTTAATGAAGTCATATCATCATGAAAATTGATAGACAGGTCAAGAATGGCAACCTCTTACATGTGATAGGGGCGTCGCCCATGGGCGGGGCAAAATGCCTCTATAGCGCCCCCTTGAAATCTTCAAAAACCCCTCTCCATAGGGGTTTTTTTGGAGTAAGGAAGATGAAAATTGGTACACATGTGTAAGTTGTCCAGACGCACAAAAAAGTCTTTTGCACCATTGGTCTACTCCAAACAGGAACTCGGCCATTTTGATTTTTCGTGTCATTTTGGCGTGATTTCCACACGTCGTATTTGAACGAACTCCTCCTAGGGATTTTGCCCAATCCACTTCAAATTTCTTTCACATCATCCAGAGACTATGCTGATCAAAAGTTATTAAAAGCTTTTTTCTATGTCGATGGGTGTGGCCGCTATGGCGCCGCCATTTTTGATGATGGAAATGACCAGTGTTTACTTTAACATGTACTGATGCCACATAGTTGACCCCATCAACTTTATTCCACTTCTAAAACATGCAGAACAAGTTGGTGAAGCTACACTATGAACGCTGTGAAGCTACGAGTAAATGGCGTCCGTGTGGTGGCGTGGCGAATATTTATCCTTCGCCATGAAATTACGTTTGCCCTTTTGATGTCTTTAATGAAGTCATATCATCATGAAAATTGATAGACAGATCAAGAATAGCAACCCCTTACATGTGATAGGGGCGTCAACCATGGGCGGAGCAAAATGCCTCTATAGCGCCCCCTTGAAATCTTCAAAAACCAATCTCCATAGGGGTTTTTTTTGGAGTAGGAAGATGAAAATTGGTACACATGTGTAAATTGTACTGATGAACAAAAAAGTCTTTTACACGATTGGTCTACTCCAAACAGCAAGTCGGCCATTTTGATTTTCACGTGTCATTTTGGCGTGATTACCACATGTTGTATTTTAACGAACTCCTCCTAGGGATTTTGTCCAATTCACTTCAAATTTCTTTCAGATCATCCCGACACTATGCTGATCAAAAGTTATTAAAAGCTTTTTTTCTATGTCAATGGGCGTGGCCGCTATGCCGCCGCCATCTTTGATCTATCGCCATGCATTTTCAAGCAGCACTCTCTCCCACATATTTATCCAAACTGCTTCAGAATGTCTGTGTGCCATCTAGACAACGTTGTGATCAAAAGTTATCAAAAGATTTTGCTCACGTTGAAGGGTGTGGCCGTGAGGTGGCGGCGAATTTTGATGTCTCGCCATGAAACATGAAATTGCTATAACTTTTGCATAAATGCTCCGATCTGCACCAAACTTCACATGGTTGATAATAGTCCCACCCTGAAGACGTTTCCATGCAGAAATTTTGTAATTGTCATAGCGCCCCCTGCTGGTGACAGGAAATACCATGTTTTAGACTTTGAGGTGCTGCTCTGAGCACATTGACCATATTCAACTCAAATTTGATGTTGGTCATGCTATATTGTGAAGACCATGATGTCTCATAAGACACTGCTGCCCTGATGGCGCGGCGAATGTCGATGTTTCGCCAAAACACAGGAAGTGAACATAACTTCAGTTTACTTGGTCGAATCTTCCTGAATCTTAATATGTTTGTCACTGGTCCTGCCCTGAGCATATGATATTAATTTCATAAGTGGGCGAGGCTAAACAAACTCCTCCTCCACAACTGATCCGATTGACTTCAAAACTGGTGTGTACCATATAGACAAGTGTGTGATCAAATCTGATTCACAGAATTGGTCAGCGTTGAACGGTGTGGGTGTGGTGTGAACTTTTTGATGTCTCGCCATGAAACACGAAATTGCTATAACTTTAGCATAAATGGTTCAATCTGCACCCAACTTCAGATTTTTGATAATAATCCCGCCCTGAACAGATCTCTGTTAAAATATTCCATAATTTTCATACCACCCCCTGGTGGTGACAGGAAATACCATGTTTTTAGACTTTGAGGTGCTGCTCTGACCAAATTGACCATATTCAACTCAAATTTGATGTTGGTCATGCTATAATTATGAAGACCATGATGTCTCATCTAATGCTGCTGCCTTGATGGCGCGGCGGAGGTGGATGTTTCGCCAATACACAGGAAGTGAACATAACTTTAGTTTACTTAGTCAAATCTTCCTGAATCTTAATATGTTTGTTACTGGTCCTGCCCGGACCATATGATATTAATTTCATAAGTGGGCGTGGCTAAACAAACTCCTCCACAAATGATCCGATTTACTTCAAAACTGGTGTGTACCATATAGACAAGTGTGTGATCAAAAGTTATTCATAGAATTGGTCAGCATTGAGCAGTGTGGGTGTGGCGTGGTGTCAACTTTTGATGCCTCGCCATGAAATACGAAATTGTTATAACATGGGACTGAATGGTTGAATCTGCTCCAAACTTTACATGTATGCTAAAAGTCCCGCCCTGAACACATCTACATAAAAGACTCAGGAGTCAGACTCATTGTGCCACCTAGTGGAGACAGAAAGTGACATCACATTCCTCCTATGATGTCTGAAGGCCTTAAAAATTCAGAGCTTCTTTGACTGGTACGAATCAGGCCACGATGCCGTGGCTGCAAGCAGCCCAAGTTGCGCGGTGGTCGCGAGGGCCCGTTCAACGCTGCTTGCAGCTTTAATTATTTATTATTCTTTACCCTTTTCAAGCCCCAATTTCGCCCCTTTCCCATGCTCAAAAAACTCCCGAAACTTTCCACAGTCGTCCGGCCGGATCCGAAATTCGATATTTTGGGATGCGCGCACAACGTTGACGCGAAATGGCGAAATAGCGCCCCCTACAAACTTTCAAAAGACCCTCCGCATTGGGGTTTATTTGTCGTAGGCTCACGAAATTTGGTACACACATTTATCATGCCAAGACGCACAAAAAAGTCTCTTAACGTCGTGGTGAAATGTCAACAGGAAGTCGGCCATTTTGATTTGAAGGGTCAAAAAAGGGGCCGATTTTGGCCTTTTTTTGCGATTTCCACTACTTGCATTTGAACGAACTCGTCCTAGGGATTTCATCCAATCGTCTTCAAATTTGGTACACGTCATCATGACCCAATGCTGATCAAAAGTTATTAAAAGAATTTCTGTAGGTCAAAGGGCGTGGCTGCTAGGGCTCGACAAACTTTGGCGACCGTTTTGGAGCGCGCCGTTTCGCTTCGAACAGCTGTCACGCCCACATACTTCATCGTTACAGCTTCAAATTTGCTGGACATGATGAGGGCACCGCCCTGAACGTATCCAAATATTGACTTTCCACCTAACTCATAGCGCCCCCCGGTGGTAACAGGAAATGACCTGTTTTTACTTTAACATGTATTGATGCCACATAGTTGACCCCATGGACTTCATTCCACTTCTAAAACATGCAGAACAAGTTGGTGAAGCGACATCATGAAGGCCGATGAAGCTACGAGTAATGGCGTCCTTTGTGGGCGGCGCGGCGACTATCGATCCTTCGTCATGAAATTACGTTTGCCCTTTTAATGTCTTTAATGAAGTCATATCATCAAGAAAAATTGATAGACAGGTCAAGGATGGCAACCTCTTACATGTGATAGGGGCGTCGCCCATGGGTGAGGCAAAATGCCTCTATAGCGCCCCCTTGAAATCTTCAAAAACCCCTCCCCATAGGGGTTTTTTTGGAGTAGGAAGATGAAAATTGGGACACATGTGTAACTTGTCCAGACGCACAAAAAAGTCTCTTACACCATTGGTCTACTCCAAACAGGAAGTCGGCCATTTTGATTTTTCGTGTCATTTTGGCGTGATTTCCACACGTTGTATTTGAACGAACTCCTCCTAGGGATTTTGTCCAATCCACTTCAAATTTCTTCCAGATCATTCAGAGACTATGCTGATCAAAAGTTATTAAAAAGCTTTTCTCTATGTCGATGGGCGTGGCCGCTATGCCGCCGCCATTTTTGATGATGGAAATGACCAGCGTTTACTTTAACATGTACTGATGCCACATAGTTGATTCCATCAACTTCCTTCTACCTCTAAAACATGCAGAACAAGTTGGTGAAGCTACACTATGAACGCTGTAAAGGTACGAGTAATGGCGTCCGTGTGGCAGCGTGGCGAATATCGCTTCTTAGCCATGAAACTACGTTTGCCCTTTTGATGGCTTTAATGAACTCGTATCATCATGAAAATTGATACACCAGTCAAGGATGGCAACCTCTTACATGTGATGGGGCGTCGCCCATGGGCGGGGCAAAATGCCTCTATAGCACCCCCTTGAAATTTTCAAAAACCCCTCCCCTTAGGGGTTTTTTTGGAGTAGGAAGATGAAAATTGGTACACATGTGTAACTTGTCCAGACGAACAAAAAAGTCTCTTACACCATTGGTCTACTCCAAACAGGAAGTCGACCATTTTGATTTTTCGTGTCATTTTGGCGTGATTACCACATGTTGTATTTTAACGAACTCGTCCTAGGGATTTTGTCCAATCCACTTCAAATTTCTTTCAGATCATCCTGAGACTATGCTGATCAAAAGTTATTAAAAGCTTTTTTCTATGTCAATGGGCGTGGCTGCTATGGCGCCGCCGTCTTTGATCCATCGCCATGCATTTTCAAGCAGCTCTCTCTCCCACATACTTATCCAAAACTGCTTCAAAATGTCTGTGTGCCATCTAGACAACGTTGTGATCAAAATTTATCAAAAGATTTTGCTCACGTTGAAGGGTGTGGCCGTGAGGTGACGGCGAATTTTGATGTCTCGCCATGAAACATGAAATTGCTATAACTTTTGTATAAATGCTCTGATCTGCACCAAACTTCACATGGTTGATAATAGTCCCGCCCTGAAGACGTTTCCATGCAGAAACTTTGTAATTATCATAGCGCCCCCTGCTGGTGACAGGAAATACCATGTTTTAGACTTTGAGGTGCTGCTCTGACCACACTGACCATATTCAACTCAAATTTGATGTTGGTCATGCTATATTGTGAAGACCATGATGTCTCATAAGACACTGCCGCCCTGATGGCGCGGCGAATGTCGATGTTTCGCCAAAACACAGGAAGTGGACATAACTTCAGTTTACTTGGTCGAATCTTCCTGAATCTTTATATGTTTGTCACTGGTCCCGCCCTGAGCATATGATATTAATTTCATAAGTGGGCGTGGCTAAACAAACTCCTCCCCCACAAATGATCCGATTGACTTCAAAACTGAAGTGTAACATATAGACAAAGTGTGTGACCAAAACTTCTTAACAGAATTGGTCAGCGTTGAGCGGTGTGGGTGTGGCGTGGCATTGACTTTTGATGTCTCGCCATGAAACACAAAATTGCTATAACATGAGATTAAATGGTCAATCTGCTCCAAACTTCACATGTATGATAATAATCCCAGCCTGAACACATCTACATGATGCTCACGAGTCATAGTCATAGCGCCATCTAGTGGGGACAGGAAGTAACGCCGCATTGTTTCCTGCAGTGTCCGTGGGGGTGAAAATTCAGCACATCGTCTACCAGTCGGCCTCTGGCGACATGGTCGCAGCCGCAGCAGGCCCCGAGTGGCGCGGGTTCACGAGGGCCCTTTCAACGCTGCTTGCAGCTTTAATTTTGTTTGTTTTTTGTTTTGTTTTTTTTTTTGTTTTTTTTGTTTTTTTTTTTTTTTTTTTTTTTTTTTTTTTTGTTTTTTTGCTTTTTTCATCTTTATCTATTCTCAGTAGACTTCTGCTTTAAAATTGTTTACTTTTATGACACGCAGTAAAGGGCCACAGGTGGGAGTCAAACTGGCAGCCACTGCAGAGGACCAACAGTGCAGCACATGGGGCACACGCACTAACAGAGCCACAGGAGCACCTCTAACTATTTTCTAACCTATAATGTGTTTAGCAGAAACACTCTGAAAATGTACAGAAATGAAATAGTGTTTAATTAAAAATTAAATAGTGTTTTGATCAAATGAGGTAACAAAGGAATGAGACAGAACGTGAACAATTTAGTAGGAAATAAGAATTATTAGTGCCAATGAAAGAATGTAAAATGGTCCAGATTTTCTCAGGAAAAGGTTTTCATTGAACAGTGACTCACACAAAGATACTCAAGTGGCATCACAGAGTGAAAATATAGAGCTGGAAATAAGCGTAATAAATATGTCCCCTTTAAACTAGATTAATATACAAGATATAAACTCTGAATGTTTTTAATAATTCCTTCCCGCTGGTCATGACCGTTCCTCTGATGTCATTTCCATATTCATGTCTATTTTTTCTCTCCTCTTAGAAGAGCAGGTATAGATTATTATCAACCTGCTGCATGTTGTCACACACCATATTTACTGCACAGACTGTTTGGATGCAGAGGACGACACATCAGACATTGGTGTAGGGAACTCATCCAGGTGGAATCTTGCAGCTTTCACGGGTAAATTTTGTCAGATTACTTTTTTCTTATATGTAGAGATGATTAAAAACAATAAAAGAACTGCAAACTTTAATGAAAACAAGCAGTAACAAGCAGACAGCTTTGGACTGTAGGTGAACAGAATACTGCTGTGAGACCAAAATGTTTTATATCATTTGAATTTTTTAACTCTCTTCCTTTAAATTGTAAGAATTACAAGTTTGTGACTGAGTGACAAAAACAAAATTATTTTGCGAAAACATACAAAAAGATTTTTAAAAATGCAAAAAATGATATGTTATTTACAATGAAATCAAATAATAAAAGTGTTTGTGCAGCAAAAACTGTCCTATAAAAAGTCACCAAAATTGGCAGGTGGGTTGCAAATTCCACTCACCACTTGGGCTGAAAAAATGTCTTCCATTGACATTGTAATGTAGACTCAAAATTCTTTCACTATTTTAATCACTCAGTTCATCTGCATCTTTTATCATTAGTCTCCTGCTTTAATAACGTAAACCTTTATGACATCAGTCTTGATTTTCACAAACTTGTCTCAGACTGTTTGGCTAATCATCCTAAAAATGAGTCAGCATCATCTACAGACTTTGATGATGAAAAGTTATCAGAGGAATTTTGATTCATTATTGTGTTCAGACTTTATGAGCCAATCAGGTTTTTATCAAAATAGATAATTTTCTGAAATTTACAATATCTCATGAACACATTGAGATATCAACATGAAAATCAAAACATGTTCAGGACTGTTCACTAAGTTAATGTATTCAAGTGCATTGTGTTTCCACCACTAACAGGCCCCACAAATTTGAAAATATTTTATCAAATTGGCTGAAAGTCCATCACTCTATATTTTTCAAAATATGAAACTAAGTTGATGTTTGGTGTCAGCTGATGTCAGGGACAGCTGTGTTGTCCTCATGGTCTCGTGGTCTAAAGATATGACCTGTAACCATAAAATCACAGCTTCAAATCTCCAAGTGGACAATATGGTGGTAGCAGGTGGATTGTGAACTCCACCTCTACTCAGGCAGGTATCATGACACTCATTGACCACAAGGAAATGTTGTAACATCAAGTTTTAGCAAATATCTCAAAAACAGCTCAGCACAGAGTCAACATTTATCATTATTATTAACATGTGTGTTGTTGTGATCCAACAATAAGAGTTATTTATAGAGATGTTTGCATGATGACAGCTGAGATATGCAAAAGAGTTTTGTGTGTTGTGACAACGTGATTATTGATGAAAAGTCTCCAGCAGGAGTTCTGGAACCTCAGACAGGTTACAGTCACTTCATGATGTTTTAGTGAAATGACAACATGAATCATTGTTTCTCACTCACTTCTAAACACAACAGAATAACTTCAAGTTGTAGTTAGTTTTTTAGCCTTTATTGACAGGAGACAGTAGAGACAGACAGGACATGAGGACACACAGAGAAATGGAGGACATGCAGCAAAGGTCTCTGGAACATTTTCATGCTAAAATGATGTTTTATTCCAAAATTCTGTCAGAATAAACATCAACAATGAAGAGTTCACAATCTGTAGACTAAAGATCAAATATGCAGATGTTTCATCAAGTGGATTAATCAGTCATGCAAACGTCCTCATCTAAAATCAGAGGACAGAGGGACGTTCAACAAGTGGTGGACCATCCAGGACAGAAGACAGACAAAATGTCCTAAACAATCTACATGAAGATTAAACATGACATTAAATGAGTGAAACAAGTGGAGCATGTTCTGTGGCTGCAGTAATGACCTCACATCAGCACATAAAAATATCTGTATACATCAACACAACTTGTTGTTCCATCTGACACTGAATTATTTGACTCAATATTATGAACAGATAATGTAACAAATATTAAGGAATAACAATAAAAACTGAAAAGAGCCTTTTGTCATATGATTGTGAATATGTTACAGGTTGTTTTTGTGTGAACTTCAGTGATGTCACTGAACAATGTTTGGTAGATATTAAAAACTTGTTCTCTGTCTATAACCTGATCTCTCAAACAGGTTTCACTCTGAAGAATGGAAGATTTCTACATGAACATCACCTCACAGAACAACAGCTATGATTACAGCAACATAATCTTCGATTTAATCAACATCACCTTCCACTTAATCAACATCACCATCGACTTAAGCAACATCGACTCCAGCGACACCTCCCACTTGGAAATTGGTGCCCTTATCGTGTACGATGACTACAGCAACTTCGCGCCTCCCACCAGCAACACTCTCTTCGACTACAGCAACATTTTCTCTGACTACAGCAACATCCCTCAAACTACAGCAACATCACCTCCAACTACAGCAACATCACCTCCAACTACAGCAACATCACTGAGTATTACAAAGATGTTCGATTCATCATGGACGTGGTGACGTGCATATTCATTGGTGTCGGCCTTCCTTTGACCCTCATGGCCATCTGTGCTCTTTATTCTTTGGTATGTACATTATGACACATTTATATATTTACTGTCTGTGTCGTGTGTCAGTCATGACGTCTGTGACCCTTTTTTACACCTTGCATTAAAATGCATGTTAGGTGATCAGATTCCAATCAGGTCGTGTTTGGCCACATTAAAGTTCAGGTTTTAATTCACCTACAGTGCTTTGAGGATGGATTTTGATCTGTTCAGCCAAACTACCTCAGGAGGTGATCATTGTGACCACATTAACCACAAGATAAGATAAGATAAACTTTACTGATGCCACACCAGGAAAATTAGCCTGTCACAGCAGCTCAAGTAGTACAGATAGAAAGGAGAGTGAATGACAATAGAATATTAACAGAATAAAGGTAAAAAATAGAAAACCTTCCACTTATACATGTATGGATAAGTATAGATATGGACATCTACATGGATGTATATTGATAGTTGTGCTGGTTATAATGTACACAGTTTATAATACGCACATGGTGTGTAGCATTATGATGAGGAAAGAAACAGTGTGAACCGTATGAACTGGAAGTCTATCACTAGCTCCTTTGTCTTGCTGGCGTTGATGTGGCGGTGGTTGAGTTCACACAGTTAAACAGTTTGTTTGATCATCTCCTCCTCATTGTAGATTTTTGACATAAATATTGTCATTGTTTGGCACAAACCTCATCTCTCCATCTTTTGACTTTTTTTTAATAATTGATTGCTATTGGCCTTCATGTCTGTGGATTTTGCAAATGTTCAACTGCTGAAAAGTATTTTTAAAAAGCTAATAGTTTTTACTAAGCAGCATTCAATTAGTTTAAGAACACTGTTTTTTTTTTTTTTTTTTTTCATTTCCTGAGAAGTAACATGGTACTTCCCAAGAAAAACTGCAGATTTGGGCATACAAGGTTTCTGCCTGACAGTAATGATATGCAATGTCCCTTACTTGGCTAAAGATTTCTCTATCTACCTTTGATTAGGTGGTGATCAGTGGTGGAAATACTGTACAGGTAAAACTCAAGGAGGGACAACGGGAGAAATCACTTATCTGTAGCGTGTTCATGCTTTTGTTGTGTGTTGGGAAATTATCAGTAGATCTCAGTAATCTTATTTCAAGTAACTTTAGTGAGGGATTTTTTATGTTGCTATTATGATAATGAGTAAAATCAATTAGCAAGAACAAAATATGACGCCCCCTAACCCCAGACATGGACCTGGACATGAATATGGACACAGACCCCACCCAAGCAGGGTCCCGTTGGCCATTTCCACCACTGTTGGTGATCTCTCCCTTGCAACCAACACAACTACTAAGCTTTATGCAAACGAATCCGTAAGGATGTCACAAATATGCAAATGAGTGTATGAAGTAATCTGGAAACTTTTGGAGCTAGTGCTAGCTACTTTCATTGTAAAAGGGCTCAATGCAACAGGACAGAAACCCCAGTGCTGTTGGTATTTGTCACTAATCTCTTTTCAGACAGAAATTTGCTCAGTGGGTTTGAAAAGATGCTAAATGTAGTGACAAAGTCACATGTAGTTGTTGTATGTGGATTGAAAGCACCTGCATCCTCAGTAGGATTTGGATCAATTTCCACCTGTACTTTCATGTTGTCAAACACTGTCTGATTCAGTGATATCTGATACAGTGTGATCACCTAAAATGCATTTTAACTCAAGGTGTTTCTGTCTGTAAAGGAGCTTGGCCTGGCTTGAGGGCTGGGTGTCAGGGGACTGAGACAAAGTTTCATAGTGACCTCTACATTTACAGGAATGATTTACTCCATAATCAGAATCTACATGAAGTTGATTTTAACAGATACAGTTTACATGTTTGGCTTGAAAAACAGTTAAAGAACGTGTGAAATTTTGTGACATTCATCCCCAGAGGATGACTCCTGTACTGACCTGTTCATCCCCTGACTTTTTCTTTAGTGCCACCGTCAGGTCAATACTTTATTTATTTATTTATTTTTAAATTATGTGTTTTGGCCTTTTTGCCTTTATTGGATAAGATAGCTGAAGAGCAGACAGGAAGTGGGGGGAGGGGGGATGACACGCAGCAAAAGGCCACAGGCGGGAGCCAAACTGGTGGCTGCTGCAGAGGGCTGATAGCCTCCCTACATGGGGCCAACGCTCTACCAACTGAGCTACAGGGCCACCCCAGGTCAATACTTTATGACCAAATACCTCAAAAGCATTTTTTCTGCAGTGCCTGAAAAACAGCTGCAAAGCTTGCATTGGATCTATAACTTTGTCTTATTACTACAGTGATTTTACTTTGCGATGCAGCTGGATTTGTGAGATCACAAGATCATGTGAGAATCCATCTTGCCAGGCTCATCTTTCATCTTGCCAAGTTATCTGTTTGTGTCCATACTAAAAATGGTGAAGCCAATAAGCAACCTAGGAGGGACTACTGGCAACTACAGGCATGGTTTTAGGTGTGAAAACAGCAAGAAGCGTCTATGGAAGTGACTCGTCTCAAACACACAATGGCGGCTCCTGAAGAGGTTAGCGTAGATACTGTGATAACTATCAGTTATATCAGAATTGGAGAGTATTTCTTCACTGAAAGAAGAGGAAAGAATGACACTAAAAGCTTTTCTCCATGGAAAAGATGTTTTCGCTCTTCTCCAGACCAGCTTTGGTAAGAGTTAGATCTGATTGGTTGATTTTAACCCATGTTAGATGTGATAGACAGATGATCCATCCAATCACCTGCCAAGTGGTTTTTGAAAGTGCCTGCCCTTTTCCAAACAGTTTCTAAGGATGGCTTTACAGATGGTTCTGTGTAACAAACCATCAGGTGTTTCATATTAACAGTGGTTGGCCTGTTTGTCATATGTGACATTTCTGACAGTCAGAATGTCTCTGACTACAACTGCCGGGTGGAGCAAGAAGACATATGTGGGAGGAGGTGGAGGTCAGGACACGTTTACAACAACTTTTTTGTCAATGTTTTCCTGCAGGTAGGAAATGATCATGTTGCTCCGATCTACGTCATCAACCTTCTCATCTCCGACCTCATTCAGCTCTGCTGCATGATCTCTGAGGTGGCACGACCTGCGGATCAATTGATAGATGACATCTTCCGTTATATTCACCTCTTTGCTCTGGTGGCCAGTGTTGGCTTCATGGTGTGTGTCGCCCTGGAAAGGTAGCTATCTGTCTGTCCAGTATGTGTTAAGCTACTTCTGTGTCTGATCATTATATTACTAAATAATTCTGAAGAATTCCTCAAAGACTATGTGTCCATCTTGTATTACAGGTATTTGGTTATCGCCCACCCACTGTGGTACCGCTTCAGACGAACCATCAAGATCTCTGTGGTGGTCTGTGTCCTGGTCTGGGTCCTTGCTCTTGTCTTAGTCCTCAATTTCTATTTCTGGTTCACTTTTCAGGTCATACGTTATCATCTTCGGCATCTTCCTCCTCCTTCCCTTCCCACTGTTCATATTCTTCCTGGGAGGTGTCCTCAAAGCCCTGTCTGCTTCCATCTCGGTCCCCTTAGATGAAAAACGCCGAATTATGGGAGTTTTGGTTTTGGTGCTGCTTATTTACACACTGCTGTTCCTGCCTGGCACCATTTTCTTCTTGAAAGAGAGGAACATAAAACACTTTACCCTCCACAAACTGTCTTTCATGTTTGTTAAGTTTAGTCCTCTTGCAGACTTGGCTCTGTATGTTTTCATGAGGAAAGGGACCATAGACAAGGTTATGGCCTCTGTGTGTTTCTGCAGAACAGGACAGGACAGCAGTAATACCACCATTATATCAGTATGAATGATGACAACATTTATACAGGCTCTCTGAGAAGTTCTGATGTTGCGACTGGAAAAAACTTACACAAATTCAACCAGTCCTCGTGAATTCTGCAAGACCTTGCCATTATGCCCAATCATCACAACTTTTACCCAATGGTCAATCATAACAGCCCCCCCAAACCCACTCACAACTTTATTTTGTCACTGGCACTGAACAGGACACAAGATTTGGCATTGTTTAAAAGATTTTTCTAATTTGGGCGGATGTTTAGCTCAGTGGGTAGAGCGTCCGACCCATGTATGGAGGCTGTTAGTTCTCTGCAGCGGCCGCTGGTTGGACTCCTGCCTTTGGCCCTTTGTTGCGTGTCTTCCCCTTTCTCTCAGCCCTGTTTCCTGTCTACTCTCTGGCTGTCCTGTCCAATAAAGGCAAAAATGCCAAAAAAAATGATGTTGATGTTGCAAATGTAAGGACGGATTAGGTTGTGTATGTAGATAATAGATTGTGACGTGAAACGGTATCGCTCAAAAAGGTAACTGTCTGGAAATGCAAGGACATCTATGCGCGGTCTGATGACAATCTCCCGACGAATATTTAGTTTCTCTGCGCAGTAATGCTGCTCCTTCATCCACTGGGTCGTTGAGAAAAGGACATGCCATTTTGACAGACGAACGAGGTTACGAATGTATCAATGAATGAGGAAATCAAATAGCGTGTGTGGCTGAAAGGGGGCGGAGACAGAGAGAAACTCGAGGTTCATTGTGAAAAACCTGGTCCCGACCAGGTTAGATTCATAGAGTCTGTTACTACGGTAACTGACCGAGAGCTTAAGTTACCTCTCTTTGTGAAACAGGCTAGAGTTACCCCTCTTTCCCTGGTTTGAGTTACCTTCCTTTCTGAAACGGAAAACTCCGAGTTTCCCTCATTTCAGGGTTAACAAACTCAGAGTTTTCACTAAACCTGCTTTGTGAAACGGACCCCAGTTCATCGCAGGGCTGACACACAGAGACAAACAACCACTCACACTCACATTCACACCTACGGGCGATTTAGAGTCACCAATTAACCTGCTGCATGTCTTTGGACTGTGGGAGGAAGCCGGAGTACCTGGAGAGAACCCACGCGGACACGAGGAGAACATGCAAACTCCACACAGAAAGGCCCTGCCGGCTCGGGGATTTGAACCCAGGACCTTCTTGCTGTGCGCCATCGTGCCGCCCACTTCTGCATTTCTTCATTCACAAATAAAGCATATTTTGTTAGAATTTTTGCAATCTATGCCTTTTTGCTAAGGTTACTTAGAACACTCAAGACAGAGTGTGGTTTTATTCTCTAGAGAACCAACTGGCTTTGATTTTTTAAGGAATTACACACAAAAAAAGCTATTTTTTTAGCTCATTATCGCCACTGTACTATCGTTTTCCTAATCTTTTGTGAGCATTTTAGACTTAAGGACTTTTTTCATTTTTGGTCCCTCATACACAATTTAATTTAGTTGTTTTGTGTTTTCTTCATCATAATTAATGTACTTTTTAAAATTTAATTGTTTTGTACTAATAAGAAATAAGCATAAAGACTATTGGTTTATCTTTATTTAATATAAGTTTTATTTTTGGTGTTGGACGGTTTTGTCTTCATGTATACATAAAATTCATATTTACTTGTGTATCCATCTCATTTCATATTTACTCATGTTTACACTTTGCTCTGCACTTACACAAGTTTCCATGACCTCATGTCCCCCTTAGACATCATTGTCCTTATGTGCAGGTGTAAAGTCAGGTCCAAGGTCCCCATAAACCAAGAGAGCTCATCAGAGATCTTGAAAGACAGTTTGTGTCTTGTTTCCGAAACACAGCATCTGTGTGTCATCACAGGTTTATCCACTGAAACATCCCATTCCAAGTGCTTGGACAATAGCCCCTCCCTCCTTCACTCCCTCTACAGTGAGATAGAGAGGAGCCTCAGAAAACTAGGGAAAACTAAGCTCCTCAATAGGAGGAGCTGAATTAGGTATAAAAGAAGGTTCCTGAGGGATTGTAACTCTCCATGGAGCAGCCCTCAGCGTGCTATTCCTAGATAATATATTTGGGGTTTGGCATTTTGGTGTTTTGTCGATCTGTGTCAAGCTCAGGCAGAAGTTTCTGCTTCTTCCAGAGGGCCTCAGACTCATCCATCCCTTTGCCTCCCCCGTCTCTCAGACCACTGCCTCTCTGACAGAGAAAGCAGTTTCAGTAACATCTGCAACAGCTGCAGCACGAGCGGTGACACTGAAGCGGCCAGATGTTCAGAGAGGAAGAGGAGGAGGAGGCACTGCTGCTGAGATGCACAGTTACACTGTTAGAACATAAAGTTGAGAAAACTCAAAATTTCAAGGCAACAGACTACAATAGATTTTTGAGTTTTGGGCTCAACTCACATTCTTAAGTTTTGAAAAAGTTTTCCAACTACTGATCTGTTTCTGACATAATTTACATTTCTTCTTTAGATCAGCTTAAAGCTTTGAAGTTTAGAAACTCAAAAGATTGTATTTCAAAAAAATATTGAGTAAGTTCATTGAATTGAAAGTAAATGTTAAATTTTTAATATTTTCAATCAAAACTATTTAATTTTTCAGGCACTAAAAAGCAGGTAATCAGGTTCACAGCTCACTGTGGCAATTAAAAAAAATCTAAAATTAAAAGATTCAAGTTTATCTGAATGAGAAAAGTAAATTATCTCAACTAAAGACTATAGGTCAGCAAAATTTTAGTTTATGCAGAACTTAAGAGTTTGTGTTGTGTACACTGTAGCCAGCATGTGAGTGTTAGAGAAACAAGAAAAAATGGGCTATTGCACACAATGTTTCTTAATTTCTAATACCTCACTGTTGATTTTTTTTTCCCGTCATGAGGGCAAACACTTTACTGCACTGTGAAAAGTGCACTGTAAAAGTCTTTTTAAAATGTTTTTTATTTTTTATTGTGCAATAAGACATTACAGTGAAAATACAGGACAGACAAACCAAACAAACAACAACATTTATGGTTTTGTGTGTGTGTGTGTGTGTGTGTGTGTGATTTGAGAGTAAGAGAAACGGTATTATATACATATAATAATAATAATAATAATAATAATAATAATAATAATAAATATTATAATATAATTGTCGGACAGGCTAATGGGTTAATAATAATAATAGAAATGAGTAGATAGAAGGAACCAAGCCATAAATAAATTAATAAATAAATAAACAAATAAATAAGAAAATTCAAAGAAAATAGAAGCAAGAAAAAAGCAAAACAGAAATACCACAATGCCAACTTATAATTTTTGCAATAATAATAGTAAGAATAATATCAATAATAATGAAATTCGATATTAATAAAAGATGATAAGTAACAATAATAATAATATGGAGGGAGGGTGGAGGAGGAGGGGAGGTCTTTAAATTTGTGGAATGCCACACGGGACCAGCCTGCAGCCCCCAACACCCCCGGATTCTCCCCTCCACTCCCGCGTGCCCGGGACTGTATGCGGCACAACACCTTACCCTATGTCTAGATGTATATATATAGTCTTTATTATTATTATTTATCTATTTTTATTTATTTTTTTTTTTTTTATTTATTTTATTTATTTATTTTTTATTTTTTATTTTTTGTTAAATATATATGAGGTAGTTTTTTAAGAGGTGTGTGTGGTGCATTAAAAATGAGGAGAGGGGTTGTCATGAACTGTAATCTGATTTGGTTGTGTCCCCTCTCCTCTTCCTAAACTAGTGTGATGTGCATTAAAAAAGGGTGATGTGCCACCTGAAAACAGTCCAGGGCGGAGAATTGGGGGGGGAGTGGTAAGGCCGGGAGGGGCAAAGAGATCACAGGCCGTGGCCCAACAAGCGTGACCCAGCAGGGACCCCAAGTGGTAAGTAGTAAGTATAAATATATAAGTATATTAATAAGTAAATAAATAAGTATAAATAATAATAGAAAATGACAATGACAAGAATGTTAATTATAATAGTTATAGTAATAACTATTGGTTGTATCAATTACCCCCCCCCCCCCCCCCCCCCCCAAAAAAAAAAGAACAAAAAAAAAAAAAAAGATTAAATAAAAAATTAAATAAATAAATAAATAAATAAATATAATAATAATAATATAATAATAATAATAATAATAATAATAATAACCACAATAGTAATAATAATAATAATAATAATAGAAGTAAACAATTTGCAGTGTATGTACAGAGTGCCATGAAAAAAAAAATAAAACAAAACAAATAAATAAATAAATAAACAATAAGGGAAATTTATTGCATCTCTACCTATATATATACATGTGTTTTGTTTGTCAGAGTATGGGGTGTGTATGGTAAAAATAGATAAATAAATGAATAGATGAAGAAAAAAAAATTGCACCAAATAAATAAATAAACAAAGAAATTACATCATTTATTTGTTATTTAGTAGTCATGTAGTATGTTATATATGTATATATATATGTGTCCAGTGGCTATTGGTTCTCAGGCAAGAGAAGAAAGATAAAAATTATAGCTGCTGCGCAGCAATGGTCGGGGCCGGGCAATTTTAGGCAAAATTAGGCAATTCTGAGCAACAAGCAGAGTGTAGGAAGATGAAAAAAAAGGTGGCATTCTAATGTGCATTTTACATCAGTTGAGGCCTGAACTCACAATTTCTGGCACAAGAGACTCTGCATATTGACTGATAGCTAAGCCAAATAAACAGGGAAAAGAGACAAGGGATAACAGGAAAAGTGTTGATAAAGAGTATTTGTCTCTTCCCAAAACTCCCTGAATCATAATTATTTAAATCTTAGCAGTCTCTAATCCACATAGCACGATACCTGAACATAAGGCTTTCACATTTGAAAGTCCATCCTGCCTTAGCTGAGGCTCGAACTCATGACTTCTGACACTGAAGTCCGCCTTTTATCTCACTGAGCTAATTGGCAAGTGACAGTTCATGTGTGGTTTCACAAATTGACTAAGCCAAGGATCAGGGTGCCAGGCAGCAGCCATCCATGCCATGGAAAAGCAAATTTCAAAGTGAAAGTTCCAAAGCTGTAGCATATATGGTTGATTTGTTGTGAATTTTCAAAGTTTTGAAATTTAGAGGTTTGCTGTAGCGCCACCATCAGGACTATTGTCTTGTGTTTCCAGTTGAGGACATCTGGCATGGGACTGGACCTTTGTGAAAAGTTTGGGTAGATTTCTCATATGGAAATGTTGTACAAGCTGAGGCTTGAACTCACAACCTTCAACACCAAGAACCATCCTCTATCTCACTGAGCTAATTGGCAAATGGAAACACCACTTGTAGCTTCACAAATTGACTAAGCCAGTCACCTGTGTGCAAGACAGCAGCTGTTAGCATGTAAAGGCAGATTTCAAATGGCTGTCAAAAATTCAGTTATTGAGACAAAAATCCCAAAATACACAAATTGCATCTAGACAGCATGGAGATGTTGGTCATTAGTTTTTAACAATGATTTATTGGCTTCAAAAAGTGAAAAACTGATGTTTAAAAATGCCATTTTTGCATTGACTCCAATTGTTCGCATGAGAGTGAAATTCAAAATGCTGTAAAAAATTCAGTTTTTGAGATAAAATTCTGATATTTTTCCAAACATCATCTACCATGACTCCAAAATTTTGTCATTTTTTTTTCATGAACATTGAAAATGTATTTAGCAAGAATTTGCAACTATATGTTTATAATACCGTTTACAGTCAAACATTTTGATGCACTGTAGGCTCAATTTTTGATAAATCAAAAATCTGTGTGGATCGTTTGTGTAGGACAGTCTGAAGATGCTCTGTAGCAAGTTTGGTGCCAATTGAGCAAAAATTGTGGGAGGAGATAGGTTTAATAAGTTTTACAGTTTTTTGAAAAAAACAGAGTGATGGACTTCATAATTTGCAATAGGTTTAAATGTACAAAAGTTTCTTCAGTATCGAGGCTACATTGTGGTGAAAGTTGTAAATCTGTAGCACATATGGTTGATTTATTATGAATTTTCAAAATTTTGAACTTTAGAGGCTTGCTGTAGCGCCACCATCAGGACTATTGGCCTGTTTTTGCAGCTGAGGCAATCTGACATGGGACTGGACCTTTGTGCAAAGTTTGGTCATTTTTCGTGCATGGGAAGTAGGATTTCCTCGGAAGAAGAAAGAAAGAAAGAAGAAAGAAGAAAGAAGAACATGCAGGATTACAATAGGGTCCTGGCAGCTTAGGCTGCCCGGCCCCTAATAATAGGTAGTTATTAAGTTATCAAGGGACTGAGGTGGTTGATGTGACTGGTTTGTGGCAGATTATGATTGTAGAAAAGTGATGAATGCTAGCCAGGTAGGGTTCTGATTATTGTCAGAGGAGTTGTATTTTCTAAGGAGATGTAGTCTGTGAGCAGGTTTTTCCAGTGTATGATGTTTATGGAGTTCCGAGACTTCCAGTTCATGAGGATAGTTTTCTTGGCGACAGTCAGCGCCACTAGAAGTGGACGGGTGTGTGTTTTGTCAAGTTTTAATGTGGATAGGTCTCCTAATAAACAGAGGGAAGGGGAAAGTGGGATGTGGCAGCCCATGATCTGGGATAATGTTTCTGTAATGTTTCTCCAGAAGTGGTGAACAGGTGTGCAGTGCCAGGTTGCGTGAATGTAGGTATCTGTGCAGTTTAGTAAGCAGTGTGAACAGTTTCCAGATGATGAGAAGCCCATTTTTTGCATTTTGTGTTCAGTCAGATGAGTTCTATGGAGGATTTTGTATTGTATGAGTTGTAAATTGGCATTTGTTGTCATGAAGAATATATTCTGGCAGATTTGGGGCCAGAAGTCGGCATCAGGAGCAATGGAGAGATCAGTTTCCCATTTTTCTGAAGGTATGGAGGGTGATGTATCGGCCTGTGATAATAATTTGTATATTTTAGATAAAAGTTTTTTTGGAGGACGAGATGTTAATGAATGTAGAGGCTGAAGGGGGGAGGTCTAAGTTTATATTCTTGTTTTTCATTGTTGATTGGATGGATGATGAAACCTGTAGATATTGTAAAAATTGATGGCTCCTGATGCCAAACTTCTGGACCAGGAGGGGAAATGGAACCAGGATGTTATTGTTGAAGATATGTTTGAGGTGAGTAATCCCTTTATCTACCCAAGTGCTGAAGTATAGTGGTTGTTTATTGCTGATGAAGTCCGGGTTGTGCCAGATCGGGGTGAAAGTTAAGGTGCCAGTGTGGAGTTAGTAATGTTGTAGAATTTCCACTAGGCTGTCAGGGCCGATGATACTGTGGGGTTTTGGAAACAGGGGTGTTTTTTGATAGTTTGACTAAGGAACTGAAATATGGATGTCTTTGCTAACTGTTTGTTCTATGTCTAACCAAGTGCTATCTGACTGAGTGGAGTGGGTCCATTTGTAGATGTATTGAAGTTGATTTGCTAGTGAGTAATAATGAAAATTTGGAGCATTGAGTCCACCAAATCTTTTTGATTTTTGGAGAGTGGCCAGTTTGATTCGTGGGGGTTTATTTTTCCAGTAAAATTTGTTGATGGATGAATCGAGGGAATGAAACCAGGTGAGAGGTGGATGAGGGGGGATCATTGAGAGGAGATAATTGATTTTGGGGAGGATTGTCATCTTAACTGTCGCTATTCTGCCTAGAATGGATAGTGGGAGGTTCATCCATCGTTGGAGATCGTCATGAATTGTTTTTTGTAGTGGAGTGAAATTCAAGTTGATCAGCTCTGACAGCCTGGGGGAAATGTGGATGCCTAAGTAAGTGATGTGACTTGTGCAGAAGGGGATGGGTGTTGTAAGGGCTGCCACATCCAGACTGTTGGTGTTTTAATGGGAGTATGGGGGATTTGTTCCAGTTTATTGAGTAGTCAGAGAGAAGGGAGAATGATTTGATAACTCTGATTACTTCTGGTAGTGATGATTGTGGATTCTCAATAAAAAGTAATATATCATCTGCGTAAAGGCTGATTTTATGGTGCATGTTGGGAGTTTGGATTCCTGTAATGAGGGGGTTCTGACGGATGGCTGCTACTAGGGGTTCAATGAAAATGGTGAACAGAGAGGGAGAAGTGGGCAACCCTGCCTGGTCCCCCTGTGAAGAGTGCAGCTTTGTGAGGTTTGTCCGTTAGTAATAACTGTGGCTGTAGGTGAGGTGTAAAGTGTTCTAACCCAGTTAATAAATGATTCCCCAAAGCCAAAACTGTGTAGGGTGTGGATGAGGAATAACCAGTTGACTCTGTCGAAGGCTTTTTCTGCATCTAAGGTGGCTATGATTGAATTATGGCTATGTGTGGCTGAGTGGTGCATTATATTAAATAGTCTGCGTGTGTTATTAGATGAGTTTCTTCCTTTGATAAATCCTGTTTGGTCCGGGTGAATAATGGATGGAATTATTTTTTCTAATCTGTGGGAGAGTGCTTTGGTGATAATTTTTATGTCGACGTTGAGGAGTGAAATGGGACGGTAACTTGAAGGCAGGGTGGGGTCTTTGTTTGGTTTGCGAAGGAGTGAGATGGAAGCTGTATTCATGTTGGGTGGAAATCTGGAGTTTTGTTGTATTTCGGTTAACATTCTATGGAAAAGTGGAGCTAAGATGGACCAGAAGTGTTTGTAGAACTCAGAAGGGAAGCCATCAGGACCGGGTGCTTTATTGTTAGGCATTCTATTGAGGGCAGATTGGATTTCTTCAGTTGATAAGGGTGTGTCTAATATGTTTTTTGTTCAGGGGAGAGTTGGGGTAAATTTAGGCTGGTGAGAAATGATCTGATGTCTTCTTCCTTAGGGTTATTATCTGAGGAGTACAGGTTGGCATAAAATTTTTCTGAATATTTGATTTATTTTGTCGGGTGAGTTTGTTGGCTTCCCTGCTGAGTTCATGATGGTGGAGATTGTGGATTTTTCCTTATTTCTTTTTATTTGGTTTGCGAGATATTTACCCGATTTGTTATTGTGATGGAAGTTTTCCTGTCGGAGTCTGCTGATCATGAAGTTAGTTTTCTTGTTCAGGATTTCATTTATTTCTAGTTTATATTGTCTTAATTTCTTCTCGTTTTCTTCTGTTGGGTTAGTTGCATTGACATTTTCTAGCTGTTTGATTTTTTCTTGTAATTCAGATTCTTGTTTGTTTTCTTTCTTTTTCTTATAGGCTGAATATGAAATGATAATTCCTCTGATGACGGCTTTACCTGATTCCCATAGAAGTGTGGGGGATGGCTTTGGGGAATCATTTACTTCCAGGAAGGATGCCCACTCTCTTTTGATGAGGTTGTTAAATTCAGGATCTTTCAGGAGGGATGTGTTAAAGCGCCATCTGGTGACTGGTTTGTGTGGTCTTGGTGGGTTCCATTTGAATGATACTGGGGCATGGTCACTGATGATGATGGGGTGGATTTGATGATCAAAGATATTTGGGATGATTGAATTACTGGTAAGGAAGAAATCAATGCGTGAATATGAATGATGAACTGATGAAAAAAAAGAGAATTCTCTTACAGTTGGGTGTTGTAGGCTCCAACTGTCACCAAGACCAAAATCACTCATGAACTGGATTATTGTTTGTGTGGATTGCCAGGTGTGTGTATTGCTCGATGTGTTGGATCTGTCTATTGATGGGTTTATGGATTTATTACTGTATTAAAGTCGGCCATCATTTCTGCTCAATGTGAATCGACTTTCATCAGAGAACAGCACCGTGGCCCACTGGTTCCTCGTCCAGTGCAAATGCTCCCTGGCCCATGCAAGACGATGATGCCAGTGCCTGGTGGTGTGGTTAGGTACCCTTGCAGGTCGTCTAGCACGCAGATCATGCTGATCTAAGCGGTTTCGAATGGTCTGACGTGACACTCGGGTGCCTCTCACCTCCCTTAAACGTGCCTGGAGTTGAATGGCATTCATCATCCGATTCCGCAGGGCACTATTCACAGTGAAGCGGTCATCAGCATGGGATGTGGCCAAAGAACGTCCACTTCTATGCCTTTCTGTGACTCTTCCAGTCTCTCTGTGTCTCTGTTGCAACCTGCTGATGACACTCTGTGACACTCTAAGCTCAGTGGCAACTTCCCTCTGAGAACATCCTGTTTGAAGCCTCGCAATGGCCAGGTACTGTTGATCGATTGTTAGGTGTCGTCTTGGTCTCATGATGTCAAAATGTGAACAGCATGATGAAGAGGACTGTTTAAATACAAATTGTCATTGAACCAGAACATTTAGTGGTCGATTCATGGATCAGACACTTGTTGTGATTTTTGCGGTTAATTACCTTGTTAGAGAACAACATGTTATGCGATAAGTATTGAAACATTGAACAGTTGGACATGTGCATTCAAAAGTTTAGAGAAGGTCAAATTAAGTTGACCTGTAAAGGTTATAGTGCACTTTAGGTGTATTCTGAAATTTCATCCGAATGCCAAATATCCCTAACTTTTTGTGAGTAGTGTATATCGAGCAGATTTGTCCTGTCATGGATGACACTTTCTCTTCTGAATGCCCTCTCTTTAATCATCCTGTAAACAAGGTGCGCTGCTACCCCTCTTTTTCTTTTCTGGCGGTGTGATTTCATTAAAATTACCGTGGATACGACTACTTACGCCTGCTCCACACTAGGCGTAAAAGTTACACCCAGGCGGAACACACACAGGGCTTAAGTCCAACTGGTGCACTTGTCTTAACCTTAAACTGGTCGTAACTTGCCGTTCTAAGTCGGACATAACGTTACACCCAGGCGTACGCCCAGCTGGTGCACTCGGCCCCTGGAGAAAGAGTTCCTGGTTTATGGGTTTCAGCCACAGACCATGAAGACATTTACTGTCTGAAACACTGGTTACTAGTGGTAAATATTGGTAAATAAAGCTTGGCTTTGTGATTGGTGTTACTTTCTGAAAGATCACATTATCATCCCTACAGTCTCTTCGATCTACTGTCTGGACGTACCGTAAAGACAGAGCGCCGAATAAGTAACAAGATACACGAAGAAGACCAGCTTCCGGTTGTGACTTCCGGTATGGAGTAGAACTATGGTGGTGCCCTTGTCCGCCATCTTCCCTGCAGACGGGTCCCTCTCAGCTCCCCCGTAATTCGAACCATGACCCACACCCACCTCCACAGAGTGGATGGTAGAAACTGTTGCAGGTTTGGTTTAGGGATTTGTTGCATGAGTTTCAGATTTCAGTTGCTGCATTTCAAGTTCCAATTTTAATGTTTAAACAACTGTGAAAAACTCATTAGAACATCATTAGAAACATGTGTGAACAATTTTGAGTCTGTATGTAAATGATTTGTTTTAGTTGTGTTCAGCTTCTGTCGCCTGTGTTCACCATTTTGTAACACAAGTGCATCACAGTGTAAAATGTGTCTTAGTGAGTAAAACTGTGATTACAGTTTTGCCAAAAGAGTGAATGATTTGATAAATGGGTATAGAGCTCTGATCATTTGGTTCAGAGAATGGGGTTTAGTGTTTTAATAATTGTGAAAAACTGTAAATGCACCACAATAAGATTCAGGTCAGTCAGTTAACACCTTTAGAGAGAAAAAACATTACAAGAGTCAGCTTAGCTTCTCTTCATAGAACATGAGCTCCCCTGAAAACATGAGTTGTGAAATTCGGGGGGGTCTCTAAAATATTGACAGTATGCTATTTTTTGCCATGTATTTTTATCTTTGTTTATCTTAATTATTATGGATAATGTGTCAAATTAGGCTATAAACGAATCCAGCAAAGTACCAGAAGTTAACAAGCTGCCATTGCTGCGGTGGCGTCTCTCTGCAGTGTGAGTGTGAATGACTGCGAGCCGACATAAGAGGTTTACAGTTTTCTACTTTTACACTTTTTATGTTACATTACCTTTGACAATGATGTCTAGGAAGTCTGGAAGAACCTGTGCAAACAGTCGTGTCAAATTTCAACTTCTGACACAAAACTGAATGCAAAATACACAAACCTTTACTTCATAAACAGTGCTGCCGTCTGAGAGCAGAGACTCTACAGAGATTCACTGAGAGTACAGAGGACCACCATGTGTCATAGTGGATCAAAAATATGAACATAACTTTGTTCCTGAAAATCTTGAATACCTGATGAAAAATGTGAATTTATGTAAATATTTTTAATATATATTACACAGTACTTCATCACTTAAATATGTCTATTTTTTTCCTCTTCTCCATTATCCATTTCTGGCTGTTGTCACAACCAGTGTCTAACTACTATGTAACATCTGAGTAATGTTAATAAAAGGAACCTTCACCAGTGTCTGATGGCTGCTGTCAATCCAGTAATCCATGCTGTCCCTATTAACAAATAGACACAGTGTCTAGAAGGGAACCCCAGATATGCAAGATCTCACAAGAGTGAACATTTTGACCAAAACTATGAAAAATCTTGTGAGAGTCTCACAAATGTGGGGTTCCCTTCTAGACCCAACCAACAGACACTGAGAGTGACAGACACAACGTGCCACCGCAGCAATGGTGGTGTCGCAAGATGGCGGACCACACAAAGCGGTCTCTGGATTCATCTATTGTTGATATATGGTTCGTGCATGAGCATGATTCACCGCTGATTCACTTTAACAAAGATAACAGCATGCATGTTGTCAAAGTGTGGTGGTGCAATATCATAAATGTCACTCATTTAATCTCAAAGACTAGAAAAACAAACTCTCTCAGTTTACACAGTGAGTTGTTTGTTTATTGTTCTGTTTTGTTATGGATGAAAGGAAACAGGGGGATTGGAGTCTGAAGAACAACCAGAGCCAAAGGCGACACTTTCTATCGCAACTTTAGCTTGACTAGCACTGATGCTACACTTGCTGCTACTCCCGACAGAAGAAGCTGGAGATGACAGTAACAGCTCAGCAGAGGAAGAGGCTGATGATGATGCTGAGTCAGGAAACAAGCATCAAAACACAACAGATGCAGAGGTCTCTTTCACCCTATCTGCCCCACTCTACTTCAACCTGTCCTCCACAAGAAGACAAAGAGACATGCATTCATTCTAAAAACATGGTATGGACACTGATGCTATTTCATTAGTTTGAATTGTTGTGCAGGCAACTGACTGCACCTATGTTGGTTTGTATACATTTTAAATTTATTTTTTTAAGTTTATAGTTTGGCCTCCTTTTTTACCACTACAGCCCTGGTCATCATTTGACCAGCACCAGAGTTTAAGTCTGGCAGTCACACTAACCTAAACAAACTGCACCATGGGAGTAAATGCTCAAAAACAAAAGCTTGTCTGAACATGCCCGTGTCTGCAGGTTGTATTCAGGGCACCACTGAAAAAATAAGCTTTAACTAAAGTTCAGAATCAATGGTTTATAGCAGGAGTGGCACTCCCAACAATCTCAGATTTCACAAACTATGACTTCTATCTTCATTAGAAGCATAAGCACATCGTCAGAAGCCTCCTGTGTAATATTACTTGCCACCTTACTGCAGACTGTGTGGATGCAGGGGAGAAGACAATAGACTCTGTTGAAAAAAACTCTGTTGTCCTGCAGCTTTCTAAGGTAAGGTTTGTGTTGCATTACTTCTCTATTTCTATACATAATGTAATCCATGAAAACCGCACACAAAACAAAGGAATGCAAATGACTATGCAAACTCTGACACACTAATACCTCGGGGCTGTAGGTTTACAGTACTGCAGTCCAGCCAGCTGCCTGTTTAATTCCTCCAAACACACCTTGTTTGTTGTTTTATTTGAAGTTAAACTTAATGTATCTGACTGAGTAGCAAACTAATAGCAGAGTATAAATACTAAATATAAAACTTAATAGCTAAGACATGCAAAAAGACACTGGGTGGGTGTAAAGTGAGCAACATGCTTTAATTCTAGGATTTAAGGACAAACTTTCTCAAGGCCATTCACATCACCTCTGGATCCTAAAAAACAAACCCTGAGACCCTGAAAAGAAAAGCCCTGAACACATCACAGATCTCAATGTTAATTGATCAAGTTCAGGAGACAATCATCCCTCACACTGCAAGGTGGGAAGTAGCAAAGTACTTTAATAAGATCTGTTGTAGAGCTGTTTTTAACAAAAGTAGTGGACCTTAAGATCAACCTGTTTTAACCTGGTAAGAGGCTGAAAAACTGACAGCCACACCACTGAATGTAGAAAAATATCAATTCATCTTTATTAAATAATTCAGAGTAATTAAAAACAGAAGTCTGAGGGGGAGGCAGGCAAAACAGGGCAGTACTGGGCATCAGGGCTGAACTAACTGCGGGCCTCAACTGGCAGAGCCGATGAGACCCCACCCCAGAGTCTGAGCTGGAGGCGCCGTCCAATACCTCGGGGAAGCAGCTGAGGGACGGAGCCTTCTAGCAGCAAGCAGCGGCAGGCTGAAAACTGTCCATGGCTGGGAAGCAGTGGTGGCCAGCTCACTCTTGACTAACTCCCTGCCTAGCTATCTAAAGCAGACGACAGGCCTCCCCACCAAATGCTGGAACAGCTCCCCTACCTTCCTATCTTCACCACCGGTGACACTAAAAGTTGTGAATGGCTCCCACCCCCCAGAAAGTGAGCACCGGGCTGGTATACTTTACCGGGCAATGTGCCCCGTAGCATCGATACAGTTCCGCTCCCCAGAGAGACTGAACCAGGGCTGGTCTCTCTCTTTTGTCAGCTTTTTCTGTGGGTCCCAGGCAACGCTCCTAATCAATTACAATCCATTAGGCCTGACTGCCCCTCCCCACAGAGCACAACACTGCCCCCCATAAACAAACTCCACATTACACTACACTACACTCCCCCCTCCCCTAAATGGGACTCGTCCCCGAGTCAACTTCACATCTTATAGTCACATGACCACACTGGTGGCCTTCTCTGGTGTCCTGCCCTTGTCTCCATCTGAGAGCCCTCACCCACATGTACCCTGTCTGCATGTGGACCTGGTTTCATGGCCCCAGGACTTAGGGAGGTGGATGACCGTTGCCTGCTTCAGGGGCCTCTGACCCCTGCAAGTCCATCTGACCCTGATGAACTGCTGTCTCTGCTGCAAGCTGTTGTCCAGGCCCAGCTGTAGCCTGCTCCACCCTTGCAACATAATGTGGTCTTCCCCCTGGTCCAGTGTCGGGCTTGAGTGTTCCTCCAACCCCCTCCGCTAGGGTCCCTGGCGTCTCTACTCCACTGCTGCCTTCAGGCTGCCTCATCATGGGCCTTGCCGCAGATCTAGGAGATTCTCAACGGCGACCTCAGTTGGCACTGAAGGGGGCTGCTGAACAGCCTGACCAGGGATGTTGCTGCAGACATTTTCCTCCATCTGAGGCATCTTCCCCTGAGAGGGTTGAAACGAAAGGTTTGAGTCAGTTGAAATGTACAACAATATCAGAGCCTCCCTCCGATGGCACTAGTTTGTACAACACTTCTGTCACCCTTTGTATGTGGGCCCTTAAACTTTCTCTGCAATTTTTTTTTTTTAGATTTACAACAAAGTCACACTAACTTACCCTCGAGTAATACTGACAGTTGGCTCTGAGATCAAAACATGCTTTCTGACGGCCCGAAGCCTTGATTTGAAGTCCTTTAACTGTGTCTACGACTGTGGATAGAGTGTCACATAACCAACTCATACTCATTAACAGAAGAGACCCTCCCCTCTTCCGCCAGGTTAAGCATAACATCTACAGGGAGCACTATCTCACAGCCAAAAACTACCTTGTACAGGGTAAAACCCTGTACTAGCATGCACGCTACTGTGATATGCCATCATGACATAGGGAAACAAGATCCCAATTAGAGTGATTCTCATCAACAAAATGGGATAGCATAGACAAAAGGGTCCTATTAAACCTCTCAATCATGCCACTGGACTGAGGGTGATAGGGTGAGGTCCGAGTATTATGAATGTTCAAAAGGTGACACAGCTCCCTAAACATACCCTGATTGGTGTGAATAGTATGGGAGGCACAGAACCGGCAAAACCACTCCTCCACCAGGACTTTAGCAACAGTTTTGGTTTCCTGGTTTGGAAGGGGAAAAGACTCTGTCCACTTAGAAAAATAATCCCCTACCACAAGATGTACTTATTCGGGTTGGAGGTCTCAGGCAGGGGCTCCAAAATATCCAGTGCCACCCGTTCATATGGTCTTGACGTAACAGATGACTGTAATGGGGCACACAACTGCTGGCCACACTCTTTATGAGACCCACACTCCACACACTCCCTACACCACTGTTGTACATCACTGAACCACGCTGGCCAGTAAAAGTGGTCCTCCACTTTAGCCTGCAACTCTTGCATCCCCAAATGACCACCGGTGGGAGTATTATGCAACTGGCTCAACATTTGGGGTACCAAGGACTTCGGGAGAACTATCAGTACTTGTGAGGCTGCATCTGAGTAAGCTGGGGGAATCCTCACTAACCTGGTACCCTGAACCTGCAGCTGAGCCCACACTGGAGCGCTGGATCTGTAGAATCTCTGAACTCTGGTGTCCTCCTGATGTTTTGAGTTGAATTCCACATTCGAGTATCTCATTACAAGGCATGTTTGGCTACCAAGAACTCAGCTACCAAAGCCAAAGAGTCTAACTGGCATACTGTATGCCACTTTCCCATTACCCCCATGGCACAACCATTGGCGGCAGATGCATTGCCCTCATGCCCTACTAACTCTGACCCCCCATTTTTAACTCTGACCCCCCATTTATAATGGACGGCCACATTTGCTTGGGGATTACTGACAAAGCAGCTCCACTATCTGCCAACAAGAGTGACTCCAACCCCCTATTTTGCGGCGGCGACATGCAGAACCATCATTAACACTTGTTGAGGCCACAGTTTTCAGTGGATGTGTGGGGGCAGGCTATGGACAGGGCTTTAACCTCTTGGCGCAGCCCTTCTACAATCCCCAGCAAAACTTCCATCTGTTCATCTTTTTTGGGTTTACCTTCTACCACCCCCCTGACTTTAGCATCAGATGTAATATGAGTGCTTTCAAGGGCCAGAAGAAGCTCCATCTCAGCTGCCAGATCAATTGCGTCCCCTAGAGTCTCGGGTTTGGCATTTTTAAGACGAACTCGAAAATCTCCAAAATACATAATGAAATGACCCCTGGCCAGTAAATCTCTTGTATGGTCATCTGCTGAGGGATAGGCTCGAGCCACTAGTCAGTACTGATACTTTGTTACTGTACTTAAGTAGATTTTTCAGGTATCTGCACTTTACTTGAGTTTTAATTTTCTAACAACTTTTTACTTTTACTTCCTACATTTGAACACAAATATCTGTATTTTCTACACCTTACATTTTAAAAACACTCATTATTCCTGATTTCACACATTTGAAGATGTTTATTGATTATTTTTATTTTGCATAATCCCAACATCAAGACTATTTTTAACCTGGATGGAACAGTAACAGATAGAAAAGATGATTCCCTGGTGCAGCCATCAATGTATATCATGCATGACAGACGTGTCAAGATGAAAACTACGTGAACGACGCAAGACAAATAAACGTGACAACAAAAAATACATTAAAAATGCAACTTCATAAAAGGAATACCACCAACCTTAAATATGTTAGTATTAAGGCGGAAGCCCCCCAAACTCCTGATTTCTGCATGGATCCTATCATTATTAGACATCATCTCTATGGAACTCTCTATAGCTCAAGCCAGTGATGCAAAGAGAAATACAACTGACACCTTGTCCAACGCTCTGGAGAAAGTTGAGTCAAGCTACATAAACCAGTTGGTGAAATAATGTCTGTGACTGTATTTAATTGCTCATACTATTATCAAGTCATGGTCCACAGTTTTCCTGTGCCAGTTTATTTTCTCTAATACATGTTTGTTTTTACAAACATATTTATATGTACATATATATGTTTGCTCATGCATTATATATTTTTCATTTAATTACTTTTCAATTCTTCAGTGTTGTCGTTTCTGGGTTTAAAGACTCTGGGGTAGACAAGCCCTGGTTGGGCAGTTGATGAACTTATATGTGGATATAACAGTACAATACTTGTTTTTTGGCCATTAAAATGATCCAGGTCTATAACCATGTAGAAGCTGTTAATTTGCTGTCAATTAAAAAAGATAAAAAAAACCCAACCTTTTTTAACAACAGTTTATTACACTGTCGTAACCATGTCATGACACCTGTCATGAACATGAAGGAGTCTTTATGAATGTTTGACTGGTGTCATTAAACCATGCTGTGCTGCTCTGTTTGTGTCTCCTACTCTGTCCTCTCCTGCTGTCTTGACTGAATGAAGGATGTAGGCAACTGAATGGTGGCGTGAACCAGGATCTAATGGGTGAGTGGATCGTGGATGGGTTTGTGAGTGGGTGCTCTTTTTAGGCATAATGTTACAGCTGAAAGGAAACAAGGAAGTTTACTTTCAAATTTTGGATTTACCAAAAAATCTAAGACAGTGGAAGGAGGAGGAACAACCAGAGCTAGAGAGGCGCCTTCTTCTACCCTGAATGTTATCTTGACCAGCACTGATGCTGCACCTGCTGGAACTACTGTCAGAACAAACCTGCTGCTCGAGGTGAGGATGCAGGACAACCACACAGAAGAAGCTGGAGATGTTGGTAACAGCTGGACAGAGGTGCTAACACCACCTGCCTGCCCTCACTACTGTCTAACTGGAGCAGCCAGCAGAGGAGAGAATGGAAGACCTGTTACACATGAATGTTTGTTCAGGGTTGAAACTTGGGATGCAGAGACACAAAACCCCCTCTGCTCTGTGAAAAGGGAATTTGCACACACTGTACAAGTCATTATACAATATGACCTGACACAGAGTGCAACAGAAAGTGTAACGACTGTTCTAGTCTCATAAATATGTCACATATACTCTATATATATACAATTTACAAGTTTATGTTCATCGTTGGCATCACTGTCATTGTTGATTAGTGTCAATTTGTCTTTGTCTGAGTCATACAGTTCAACGTGACCTCTTAACACTACACATCTCACACTCTGGTATTTCTCAATGGGGTACCTCTGAATATTGTAATCTTTAAACACTGCAACACACTCATTCCAAATTAAACATATCGGTTTGGCGCTTGGATTTGGCAGCAGAATAAACAAGTATTTGTCAGTCCAGGCAGGCCGACAGTTTTCATAGTTAATTTTGTGTTTCAGGGTTAGGGATGGGAATTGATAAGATTTTTATGATTCCGACTCCATTTTCGATTCTGCTTAACAATTCAGTTCTTTATCGATTCTCTTATCGATCCTTATTTGGAAAAAAGGAGAACAAACAGGTCGGATCATTTTTCGGATCAACAAAAAAGAAAAAAGTGGTGGGATTGGGGTTAAATTATTTTAAAAATGCACTTGGCTTTGATCTCTGTCTGTCTGTAATTATCACCATAGTTATGTAATGTAATAATAATGATAATAGTAATGATAATGGTAATAATATTAAAATCTTCAAACTTATACAGTACTGTTCTATACTAGATCATTATACCCTGCACAGTATAGTACACAACTACGCTCTGTCGTCTGGCTCAATGTCCCGCCTACAGCACATCTGATTGGTTAGAAGTTACGGGTAATCAGTCAGCACAGACACAGTGTGTCACAGACAGGGTGAGACAGAGCTGCAGCGGTGAGCAGAGAGGAGCTGTGTAGAAGTTAATACAGCTGATATCACCAAAATTTCAATAATTATCACAGTGTTATGATCTGTTTCTTTGACGACAGCATAGTTACATCAGTGAAAAAAGTCATGGTCTGGATTTCACTCAAGACGATGTGACGGATTTTAAATCAGTCGCTCTTCATAGAGATGAACACAACAACATCTGTCCTGTCTTTTCACTGCAACTCTGCATTGAGATTTCAGGTATTATAACTTATACAAAAGTAACAGTGACAGTAAAAATATGATGCTCACACGTAGTCCGCAGATCACATGCGTGCTGAACCGTACGGTGACGTCATTCGCGCCCACTGGAATCGATAAGGGAATCGTTTGCAAAATTGACAAATGATTCCAAGGAATTGAAACACTGGGAACCGGTTCTCAACAAGAACCGGTTTTCGATTCCCATCCCTATTCAGGGTTGAGAAAGACATGTGTTTAGAGGTCGTATTACAGGAGGACTACATCTAATGCTTCACTACAAAGTGCTGCATTCTGGGTTGAGTGTTGCTAGGCTATGCACAGTGTTGCATTCACAATCTGATCTACTGTAGGATTTTCTGTAGAACTATTTTTCCCGGTTTTCTTTGCTTTTGTGTTTGGGCCACTTGGGGACTGCTTCTGGGCCGCATATGGCCCGCAGGCCGCCCTTTGATTGGGCCTGATATACAGTATGTAGACTCTGAATGTTTTTAATAATTCCTTCCCGCCGGTCATGACTGTTCTTCTGATGTCATTTCCATATTCATGCATATCTATTTTCTCTCCTCCTTAGAAGAGCAGGTACAGATTATTATCAACCTGCTGCATGTTGTCACACACCATATTTACTGCACAGACTGTTTGGATGCAGAGGACGACACATCAGACGTTGGTGTAGAGAACTCATCCAGGTGGAATCTTGCAGCTTTCACAGGTAAATTTTGTCAAATTACTTTTTTGTCCTTATATGTAGAGTTAATTAGATACAATAAAAGAACAGCAAATGTTCATGAAAATGAATATTCAAACAGTAAAAATCAGTTTTGGACTGTAGGTGAACAGAATACTGCTGTGAAACCAAAATGTTTTATATGATTCAGATGATTTTTTTTCCTGTCAGAATTACAAGTATATAGGATGAAATCAAATGAGGTAAAGAGAGAATTCAAGAGGAAAATGAGATAGAACATGCACATTTAAGTAGGAAATTAATAAATAACAAAGGAATATTAATGTTAAGACATTTCAGGAATGGAATCTAAATATAATGTATATTATTATTATTATTATTATTATTATTAACATGTGTGTTGTTGTGATCCAACAATAAGAGTTATTTATAGAGATGTTTGCATGATGACAGCTGAGATATGCAAAAGAGTTTTGTGTGTTGTGACAACGTGATTATTGATGAAAAGTCTCCAGCAGGAGTTCTGGAACCTCAGACAGGTTACAGTCAGATGAAATCATCTTAATTTATAGTCCAGCAGCTCCTGCAAAACCTGAGTGATGGTCTCAAAAACAAAGCCAGTGTTTGTTTTGTTTCCCCCCGTGGCTGCATCTTTGAATCCACATCTTTATATGAGTTGAAGGAGTTCATGTTTGGGTGTGTGTCCAAGTCCAAGTCCAAGTGAACATTTGTGTAAAGTTTGAAGAAATTCCTTTAAGGTGTTTTTTAAGTTGTTGCATTCACAAGCACAGGATGGACAGGAGGTCACAGTGACCTTGACCTTTGACTTTTGACCACCAAATTTGA
Source organism: Lutjanus argentimaculatus (assembly GCA_034769285.1). NCBI lineage: Eukaryota > Metazoa > Chordata > Actinopteri > Lutjaniformes > Lutjanidae > Lutjanus > Lutjanus argentimaculatus. The sequence goes on from JAWZSL010000005.1 coordinate 24,987,631, forward strand.
ATCAGTTCATCTTTGAGTCCAAGTGAACATTTGTGTAAAGTTTGAAGAAATTCTTTCAAGGTGTTTTTGAGATATCACCTTGACAGGAATTGGATGACCTATAAGCACAATTCATTATTCCTTTAAAACATAGAAGCATAAAAGTCATTTTAAAAAAAATAAGAGGTCCTTCACCACACAGTCATGAATGTGCGCAAAAAAAATTCAACCTGTAGCTCCAGGCATCACGCAGGCACACACTCACTCAAAACACACACACACACACACACGTGTGCACGCACACACACACACACACACACACACACACACACACACACACACACACACACAACAGCAACAATGCCCAAACAGGAAACCAGGAAAAAAGCACGTAATTTCCCTTTATGCCAAACATGAGAAACTGGCAGAAATCTGCTGGTGAAAAAAAAAAAACTACAATTTTGAAGCAAACATGTTTTAATGCTGTGATGGTCATGGGATAAAAATCCTGGTTTTAATGTGTTTCAATTTTTGTACCAAACACATCAAGTGTGTAGTGAATGTGCACAGAGTTTATTATAGACCTCTGACAGGTTCTGAGATTGAAATTTAAAAATTCTAAAAAACATTTATGCTCAACAAAATGTATGTTGTTAGTATTAACAACATTATAAAGAAAAGAAAATTAAAAAAACACCCAAAAACCCAAAAATGGTCAAAGTGAGGCCTGAGGTTTCATGACAGACTCTGTTGAAAGTCATGTTTCAGGTCTGCCCAAAAAATCCTAAACACAGATACTGTGAACACTTTAACTGTCTAACTCCACAATTAGTGATTGGCAGAAACACTCTGAAAGTGTACAGAAATGAAATAGTGTTTAATTAAAAATTAAATAGTGTTTTGAACAAATGAGGTAACAAAGGAATTAAAGAGGAAAATGAGACAGGGCATGAACAATTTAGTTGGGAAATAAGATTTATTAGTTATAAATATGTAAAATGGTCCAGATTTTCTCAGGAAACTCACATTTTTCATTGAACAGTAACTCACAAAGATACTGAAGTGGCATCACAGAGCTGGAAATGAGCGCAATAAATATGTCCCCTTTAAACTAGATTAATATACAAGATATAAACTTATAAATGTTTTTAATGATTCCCCCCGCCGGTCATGACTGTTCATCTGATGTCATTTTCATATTCATGTCTATTTTTTCTCTCCTCCTTAGAAGAGCAGGTACAGATTATTATCAACCTGCTGCATGTTGTCACACACCATATTTACTGCACAGACTGTTTGGATGCAGAGGACGACACATCAGACGTTGGTGTAGAGAACTCATCCAGGTGGAGTCTTGCAGCTTTCACGGGTAAATTTTGTCAGATGACTTTTTTCTTATATGTAGAGATGATTAAAATAATAAAAGAACTGCAAACTTTCATGAAAATGAATATTCAAACTGTAACAAGCAGACAGTTTTGGACTGTAGGTGAACAGAAAACTGCTGTGAAAGCAAAATGTTTTGTATCATTTGGATTTTTAACTAAATTGTAAGAATTACAAGTTTGTGATTGAGAGACCGAAAGGAAAAATAAGAATTTGAGAAAATATACAAAAAGATTTTTAAAAATGCAAAAAATGATATAGAATTCAGAATTAAATCAAATATTAAAAGTGCCTGTGCTGCAAAAACTGTCAGACAGAAACTCACCAAAATTGGCAGGTGGGTTACAAATTCCACCCACTACTCAGGCTGAAAAAAATGACACCCACTGACCTCAAGGTGGCGCTACAAGAAACAAGTTTACATTTTTTGCAATTATCTTGAAAACATTTTAGCGTAGACTCAAAATTCTTTTTTAATCACTCAGTTCATCTGCATCTTTTCTCAACAGTCTTCTGCTTTAAAAATGTCAACTTCTATGATTCTTTCTTGATTTTCACAAACTTGTCTCAGACTGTTTGGCCAATCATCCTAAAAATGAGTCAGCATCATCTACAGACTTTGATGATGAAAAGTTATCAGAGGAATTTTGATTCATTATTGTGTTTTTATTGAGCCAATAAGGTTTTTATCAAGGAAACGTTGTAACATCAAGTTTTAGCAAATATCTCAAAAACAGCTCAGCACAGAGTCAACATTTATCATTATTATTAACATGTGTGTTGTTGTGATCCAACAATAAGAGTTATTTATAGAGATGTTTGCATGATGACAGCTGAGATATGCAAAAGAGTTTTGTGTGTTGTGACAACGTGATTATTGATGAAAAGTCTCCAGCAGGAGTTCTGGAACCTCAGACAGGTTACAGTCACTTCATGATGTTTTAGTGAAATGACAACATGAATCATTGTTTCTCACTCATTTCTAAACACAACAGAATAACTTCAAGTTGTAGTTAGTTTTTAGCCTTTATTGACAGGAGACAGTAGAGACAGACAGGACATGAGGACACACAGAGAGATGGAGGACATGCAGCAAAGGTCTCTGGAACATTTTCATGCTAAAATGATGTTTTATTCCAAAATTCTGTCAGAATAAACATCAACAATGAAGAGTTCACAATCTGTAGACTAAAGATCAAATATGCAGATGTTTCATCAAGTGGATTAATCAGTCATGTAAACGTCCTCATCTAAAATCAGAGGACAGAGGGACGTTCAACAAGTGGTGGACCATCCAGGACAGAAGACAGACAAAATGTCCTAAACAATCTACATGAAGATTAAACATGACATTAAATGAGTGAAACAAGTGGAGCATGTTCTGTGGCTGCAGTAATGACCTCACATCAGCACATAAAAATATCTGTATACATCAACACAACTTGTTGTTCATCTGACACTGAATTATTTGACTCAATATTATTAACAGATAATGTAACAAATATTAAGGAATAACAAAGAAAACTGAAAAGAGCCTTTTGTCATATGATTGTGAATATGTTACAGGTTGTTTTTGTGTGAACTTCAGTGATGTCACTGAACAATGTTTGGTAGATATTAAAAACTTGTTCTCTGTCTATAACCTGATCTCTCAAACAGGTTTCACTCTGAAGAATGGAAGATTTCTACATGAACATCACCTCACAGGACAACAGCTATGATTACAGCAACATCACCTCCAACTACAGCAACATCACCTCCAACTACAGCAACATCACGTCCGACTACAGCAACATCACCTCCAACTATAGCAACATCACCTCCAACTACAGCAACATCACGTCCAACTACAGCAATATCACCTACGACTACTTTGACTACAGTTTTTTGGAGTATTACTTAAAAGTTCTGTTCATCATGAAAGTGGTGACATGTGTCATCATTGGTGTCGGCCTTTTTTCGTCCCTCATAGCCATCTACACTCTTTACTCTGAGGTATGTACATTATGACTGAGATTTATATCATGTGTCTGTTGTACAGTCTGACTGTCTGTTTGTAAAGGATTTTGATCTGACATCATAATTAAAGTTTACATGCAGTTGATTGGACACTAAACACATGCAGTTTACATGTGGCTTCAAAAACATTCCAGAAACATTTAAAATCATGGAGACATTCATGGTTGATGTTTTTCATTTTTAGTGAAATGTCTCGACAGCTGCTGGATGGTTTGACATAAATAATGATACAGACATTCATGGTGTCCAGAGGTTGAATCATAATGTTTACAACTGCTTGTTTACTTTGATCAATGTTTTCCTGCAGGTACGAAATGATCATGTTGCTCCGATCTACGTCATCAACCTTCTCATCTCAGACCTCATTCAGCTCTGCTACATGATCGTTGAGGTGACACCAACTGCAGCTCCGATGATATATTACATCTCCTATGATATTTACTACTCTGCTGTGGTGGCCAGTGTTGGCTTCATGGTGTGCATCGCCCTGGAAAGGTAGCTATCTGTCTGTCCAGTATGTGTGAAGCTACTTCTGTGTCTGACCATTATATTACTATATAATTCTGAAGCTCCTCAAAGACTATGTGTCCATCTTGTATTACAGGTATTTGGTTGTCGCCTGCCCACTGTGGTACCACTTCAGACGAACCATCAAGATCTCTGTGGGAGTCTGTGTCCTGGTCTGGGTTCTTGCTCTTGTCTTTGGGCTAATTTTCTATTTCACCTATCATGGCTATATCATCTTCAGCGTCGTGACCCTCCTTCCCCTCCCACTGCTCTTATTCTCCCTGGGTGGGACCCTCAAATCCCTGCCTGCTACCCGTGTCCCCTCTGATGAAAAACGACGGATTGTGGCAGTTTTGGTTCTGGTGCTGCTTATTTACACACTGCTGTTCCTGCCCACCATTATTTTCGAGCAGATATTGTTTACCAGAGATGACTTTAACTCCAACCTCTACAAAGTGTCTTTCATGTTTCTTAAGTTGAGTCCTCTTGCAGACTTGGCTCTGTATGTATTAATGAGGAAAGGGACTATAGACAGGTTTTTGTCCTTTGTGTGTTGTTGCAGAATGGACAGTGATGATACCAACAGTCCATCAGTATGAATGATGACAACATTTACACAGTCAGCTTCATGTAGGCAGAGAAAGAGGGAGAGAGAGAAAGAAGAGAAAACACAAGGAGAAATGTAGACAAATAGCTAGAGCTAACAGCTATTGTTTGTAAATTGTTGGATGTGCAAACCAGGTAAAAAAAAAAGTGTAACTGGAGTGTGACTAGTAGCAGAGAGAGAAGAAGGGAGAGAGAAGAGAGAGAGAGAGAGAAGAGAGAGAAGAGGGGAGAGAGAGAGAGAGAGAAGGAGAGAAGAGAGAGCGCAGATGATAAGTTTCACCAAAAATCCTCTTTGTGTTTTTGTAAATGTATTCAATTACTCAATGATAATTAACTTATGAATAATTGACAGGTAGAGAGAGAGAGACTGACAGGGAGTGTGTGAATATGGACAGAATTGTCGATGTGATATAAACGTTTTGGATGAATCCTGATGTTACTGTACAGTTCTGTGGTTTATACACTGCAGACTGGAGACTCTGTTTTAGGGGGGATTTTTTGAGTTCTTAAAAAATGTATTAAGAATGGAGTCTAGTTTGAACAATTCATGAGTAGATTTACAGATACAGGGATTACTAATGCATACAAAATATTAGAAAACAATACAGTAAAACAAAAGAGAAAAAGAAAAAACCCAACCCACCCACATCCAGCTACACCACCCAAAGCAGGGGACAACAACCGGAGTCTCTGGAGCTGCATGAGGCTCTGTTGCTCCACTCCAGTGGCTCCCGGGGACTTTGACTAAAACTGACATGAAATTTTTAACATTTTAAGTTTCATTTATCATTGTTGTAGGCCTACACTGATTCTCGTCTTCTTCAATAGTACAAATGTGTAACCTATATACCAATTACTATACTTTATACTAATACTTAATTGTTGTTTTTATTTCGTCAAGTAAAACGTGCTTCAAACCTTGGTTTACTGTTTACCCCTTTTCCTCTAAATTTTGCTGCTGGCTAGTCTTTAGTAGGGCTGCAACTATGACTATGTTACTATGACAACTATGACAATGACTATTATCATTATTTATTAATCTGTAAACTATTTTTTTGATTAATTGATTAGTTGTTTGGTCTCTAAAATGTCAAGAAAAAGGTAAAAATGTCAGTCAGTGTTTCCCAAAGCCCAAGGTGATGTGCTAAAATATCTTGATTTTTCCACAACTAAAAACAAACAGAGACAAACATAATCTCTTATCTATTTATATCTATTTATTGTCTTTCTTTAACTAATGTAGGCTCTATGTCAGGGTGAACATCTTCAGTCTTTATTTTCCTTTTTTGTTCTCTCATACACATTTTAATTGATTGCTTTATTTTTTCTTAGTTATAACTAATATAGGTTCTATGTCTTTGTGTTTGTTTTGCATTTTTATCATTTATCAAACTAAAGTAAATGCTGTTTGTTTATCTTTACCAAGTTTTATTCTGGTGTTTTAGTCGTAGTCAAGCTACATTTTAGGATGAGATTCAGAGCAGCTGTTGTGTGTTTGGTAATGTAAATAAAATATTATATCATAGTCCATGTCGTTTTATGTGAAACATTTTCTGGAAATTCAATTAAAAATCTGTTTCTAGACAAAACTGTAAATGTCTGCCTTTGAGTAACTCGCTGAATGAATATCTAAAATGAATGCCTACAATATCCATGGGACACCGTTTAGTCAGTATATAGACTGACCTGAAAAAAGGTGAGGAAAATGTTTTATCAAAGAAATTAATTTTTAATAATAATACTAAACAAATGAAGAGATACATATAAATAGCAACTTTTGCCCAAACTACTTCTGGTTCTCTGGTGTTGGCATTTCAAATCTGATGCCTGCAGTGCACCAGAGGAGCACTGATTGACACGAGTCAAATGAGGTGCATCATGGGTCTTTATATTATTATATATTTATTATTTTGACTGTTGTGTGTATGTTTAACACAGGGAGAGCATCTTAAGTCTTACTTCTTTTTCGGTCTCATACACATTTCAATTTGTTGGTTTTGTTTTTTGTAGTTATAGCTAATGTTAGCATTTATGAGCAAATTAAAATAATGTATCTCTTCGTTTATCTTTACTATAATATGAGTTTTTTTGTTGGTGTTTTAGTGGTAGGTATGCAGAATTTTAGGATGAGATTCAGATAAAATCTTGTATCACAGTCAGTGTCATTTTATTTGACGCATTTCCTGGAATTTCAATGATAAATGTGTTTCTAGACAAATGTAAATTATGTAATGTAAATAATAAATAATGTAAATGTCTGCCTTTGAGTAACTCACTGAATGAATAAATGATAAAAGAACAAAAAATCTCTGCTGGCTGATAAATCTCTATTGTCTATATGAACATAAAGCCCAACCCTGCTGTTACCAGGGAGGAGTTTTCATGAGATAATGTGTCATTGGTAAGACCTGAGCTTCATCATTTTAGCTGCAGTTCTGACAGTGGTGGCTGGTCAATAGAGGGCGCTAGTCTAGAACACCGTCCCACCACTCCACTAGACCTTCACTGAATAAGATTTAATAACTTTTGTAGTACAGTTGTAGAATATAGAACCTTTAGGCATCATTATATTGATCATCACAATTTTCTTTCACTGTAGAATAGCTCCCTTTTTTTTCTTACATATTTAGTGGTACATTTGTGACTTTTAATATTTATTCCATTCACAAAGTTAGGTTTCAGTTCCTGTAACTCCTTCCTCTCAGATGGTATTTCATCAACTGCAGAATTCCATTAGGGAGAATATTTACTACAGTTTGAAATATTTCATGGGTACCAGGAAAAATTTTAGATATGAGAAATTCCCAAATTCTGTGCAGATTTTGTTCTCACCCGTCATATTAAAATTAAGTTAAGTAAGGTTTCCTTTCCTTTAATATTAATGGAATTTTAATTTTCTTGACAAGATTTCTTCATGGACTGATGGTGGTTACTGCAAGCCTGGGCACAAGACTCACTGGACTACTTAAGGCAAGTTAAAATCCTATAATACAGTGCCACAGTTCTATTGATAGTTTTATTTAGCTTAAAAAGTAGAATTATTCCAATGGGTTGGAAAAACTGTTGATTTAAAAAAACATTAACATTTAAAATTAACACATCTTGGAGATAGATGGTTTTCACTGGACAGGAAAGGTATGGAAACTTCAACAAATATAGTGAAGTCAAAGTAGAATATCTTCATCTGAGATGTAGTCAAGTGTAAGAATAAAGTTGCAAAATTGGAAATTTGAGTAAATGTACACACAATCCACCATTTGCCTATAAGAAATTAGAGATACACTGTAGAGCTGCAACAGTTAATTGATTATTGAATTAAACATCAACTATTTTAATAATTGGTTAAGTAATTTTTAAAGAAAATTCAGATTTCAGCATCTTAAATGTGAATATTTTCCATTTTCTTTACTCCTCACTAACAGTAAACTGAATATATTTGGGTTGTAGACAAAACAAGACACAAGACAGGACGTCATCTTTGACACATTGGGAAACACTGATCAAGACTTTTTACCATTTTCTTGGCCAAATAACTAATCAATTAATTGAGAAACTAATCAACAGTTGATGATGAATCGATAATTGCAGTCTTAGTACATAGAGGGGACTTGCCTCACATCTTGAACCTTACTAACTGTGATTGTGGCCTCTTCTCAGACTGCCATGGCTGGTTTGATGCCTGCGAGACTGGCGGTTCAAGGTTCAAGGTGATTCTGGGGAAGAGCAACATGGGAGAAGCTGCAGATGACCTGCTCAGGAATATCTTCTCTCCACACCACTGACACAGGTACTTATCCATAGTCAGTGTATTACCTACAGACGATGGCAGTTGACATGGCCCCAGATCTGTGAAGCAGCAGGGGCACCGGTGTAGGAAGCTAAGCAATGTCCAGCTGTGGACATGGTCAGCAGCTAAATGTATTTTAGGCACAAAAAAAATCTATCAATTTGTGTACACTATATTTAGAATATTTTCACCAGTTTAACTATTCTCTCTCACCAAGCCAAGATATATATTGGTTTATGTTTTGACCAACTTGAGACATCAGAATAATCAAGTTATTACACAGTATGACTCAGCCTAGAGCCATTTTTGTCCTATACCTAGTGCATAGTTACTGTATAACAGTGCAAAGTGATGCCAGTAATGTTTTGTGTTTGTGTCATGTATGCCTCTGTAGGACACAAGAGCTGGATGTACTGAGAAGGACCTGGAGCAGCTCACCATAGCAGTGTTTTTTTGTTGTTGTTGTTGTTGTTGTTTTTTTAAGTTTTTTTTTTTTTTTTTGGCATTTTTGCCTTTATTGGACAGGACAGCCAGAGAGTAGACAGGAAACGGGGCAGTGAGAGGGGATGACACGCAGCAAAGGGCCAAAGGCGGGAGTCGAACCAGCAGCCGCTGCAGAGGACTAACAGCCTCCATACATGGTCGGACGCTTTACCACCTGAGCTAAACGTCCGCCCCGCCAGAGCAGTGTTAATCATTCAGAAAGAGGGGCAAGGACTGCAAGAGCCACCTGAAGACACTGGCATTGTCATTGAGGGCGCGGAGGTGTTGAATGAACTGACCTCAGTCACCTCAGCTTGTGCCCTGCTTCTAGATCTGATATATGTACTCATTTTTGGGGGGCATCTTGTGCTGCACAAGCTGCATGATGATTTTCATGAGCACTTCGCAAATGAAACAAAAGGGTTTTGGATAACCAAGGTTGTGTTAGTGGTTGGAATGCACATGAGCTCACTTTAGTGTTAATATGATGATTGTACAGTATTGCCAATGATGCACACTCAGCCATAAATTCCCTCCAACACTGCTTTTTTGATGTCCAAGTTGCTCTCAATAATCATAAACTGGTTCTCAATGCAGACAAAACCAAATTCATGTTGTTCACCAGATCAAAAAATAGTAATAATGACAACCTCATCATCTCTGCCATCAACAATACAGTTATTGAAAGGGTCACTGAGTATAAGTACCTTGGTGTTTGGTTAGATGATAAATTAACCTTTAAACATCATGTTTCTAAACTGGTGACTTCCTTGCGGAGTAAAATTGGCTTCTATTATACAAACAGGCTCTCCTTTCCGCCCCATTGCAGAAAGATGCTTGTTGAGGCAACTTTTTTATCAGTGTTGGATTATGGTGATATTTTGTATATGCATGCCTCTGCTGCGACTCTTAAGCCCCTGGACTCCATTTATCACTCTGCATTAAGATTCATCACTGGAGACAGTTATAACACCCATCATTGTAATCTGTACTCTAAGGTTGGGTGGCCCTCTCTTGGTATAAGACGTGAAAGACACTGGGTTTTATTTATTTATAAAGCTCTTATTGGTCTTTTACCTTCTTATATCAGTTCCATGCTTTCTTTTAATGTGGGTTCTTATCAAACTCGGTCCAGTGACTGGATTACACTACAGGTGCCAACTGTTTTTTATTGAACTTGGAAAATCCAGTTTTTCATATTGTGCACCTGCAACATGGAACAACATGCAGAACCATTTAAAGCTCTCATCATTTTTTTTCCCTTGGGCAATTTAAATCTTTACTTGTGTCACATTTTACTTCTAGGTGTTCTTGTTTTACCTGATTAATGTGCTTTGTATTTTAACCATTTTATTCATTATTGATGCTTTTATTTGTTTTTAATTTTTTATTTATTATTGCAGTTTTATTGTGTTTCTTTTATTCTTGTCGCCACTTTTATGCAAGCTTCTCTTTGGCTTTCTCTGTGTCGAAGCTTTTATTGTTTCACTCGGCTACATTGTAAATGAGGTCTCTACCTCAATGTATTTCCGAGTTTAAATAAAGGTTGAATGAATGAATGAATGAATGAATGTTTTCTCTGTTTACTACAAATCTATATAGTTAACATCACTGACATTATGACATCTAATGCTTTTTCCTTCCTTCCATGTAGCCATTGGTCTCAGTGAATAGTAGTATGAAGAAGCATGAAATTTATCAATATGGCTGCTGTCAACAAGGTCTATAATCAGCAGATTAATCAATAATGAAAATAATCGGTAACCCTTTCTTTTACGGTACAGTAATTACTGGGTATTTACCCAGTAATTACATGGTAACAAAAACATGTTACCAGGTAATTACTACTGGTAACAAGAAGGTAAGTACAATGAAACTATGGACAAAATACTGTGTATTTACCTGGTAACTGTTTGGTAAATTTTAGTGTGTTATTGGGTTATAAGCTGGTAATAAGCAGGTAGCTACAGTCCCCTAAATTACTAGCTACTTACCCAGTGAATATATGGTAACAAAAAGATATTACTAGGTGTTAACCACTCTAATAAGAAGGTAAGTACAATGAAACTATGGGCAAAATACTGGGTATTTGCCTGGTAACTATTTGGTAAATTTTAGTGTGTTATTAGGTTATAAACTGGTAATAAGCAGGTAGCTACAGTCCCCTAATTACTAGCTACGTACCCAGTGAATATATGGTAACACAGATGTGTTACTAGGTATTAACCACTCTAATAAGAAGGTTAGTACAATGAAAAACTATGGGCAAAATACTGGGTATTTACCCACTAAATTATAAAGCATTATTGGTAATTACTACTGGTAATAAGTGGGTAAAAACAGCAAAATCTACGGTTGAAATACTAGGTATTTATCTGGTAAATATACATAAGATTGTAGATACTTTCCCTTTGCCATTGAATCAACACAAACTTATACCATGTAGGTACAGATATATTACTATGTAATACATGATAATTTTCACGGTAAGTAAACTAAAACTGTACTGTAAAAGAAAGCCTTGTTTGTTTCCATGTAATTACCATGTTCTTACATCTATAATTTGTAAAAGATAACTCACCTCACTGGTAAATAAACACAAACTTGTACCATGTAGGTACAGATATATTACTATGTAATACATGATAATTTTTCACGGTAAGTAAACTAAAACTGTACTGTAAAAGAAAGCCTTGTTTGTTTCCATGTAATTACCATGTTCTTACATCTATAATTTGTAATAGATAACTCACCTCACTGGTAAATAAACACAAACTTATACCATGTAGGTACAGATATATTACTATGTAATACATGATAATTTTCACGGTAAGTAAACTAAAACTGTACTGTAAAAGAAAGCCTTGTTTGTTTCCATGTAATTACCATGTTCTTACATCTATAATTTGTAATAGATAACTCACCACACCGGTAAATAAAACACAAACTTGTACCATTTAGGCTCTGATACATTTCTATGTAAATGATAACTTAGGTTAGTAAATTGAAAACTGGATACAAAGGTAAGGAAAGTTCATCATAGGATAGAACCTGAATAAGAAAACTCCCATTAACTTTCAAAACAGCGAAGCTACTCAACAAATGATTGGCACAAAACAATTGTATAATTGTGGAGGTGCGGCTGCTCACTCGCCTCTAATATCCACATTTAATGGGGGTGTCAGGTTGGGGGAAGTGGACCCAAATGCAGACAGCCAGGTGAATTTAACAAGAGATATTTATTGAAAAGTGAACAAAAAGGCTTCAGAGTCCCAACAGAAAAGAACAAAGTATCAACAAAAGAGTCAACGGGCCTAAGTCCCGGACAGAGGAAAACCAGGAATACAAAGTACAACAGAAAATAACAAAGTTCAAAACAAGAAGCTTGAAATATACAAAACTCACAGGAGGACGCAGGGTGGGCAACATGGAACTAACACAGAACACGGGAAACAACGCAGGCATGGAACACAGTCGATTCAGCAAAGACAAAGGGAGACACTGAGGTTAAATACACAAGGGATAGACACAAGTGGTGCAATAAAGCTGGTGAGACACATTAGGTAATCACGAGCAGGGAGCACAGAGGAAGACAGGACATGAAACTTCAAAATAAAACAGGAACTTGAGAGGGACCAAAAGACACAGACCATGACACAGGAAAACAGGACACAGAACTTCAAAATAAAACAGGAACTAAAAACACAGACCATAATAGTCTGAAAAAACGCTGAAACATTATTGTATATTTGTTACACTTTGTAACATGCTTGGATATCTTTAAATAAGCGTCCAAGAATGCCCTCTTTGTGTTCTTTTCCAAGCCAGTGATTCCATTCAATGAACCTTAGGTTCATCTTCAAGGCCTCCTCTGAAAAGTTGCCCCGGTATCTGTAGATGTCCTCTTTATAATTTCGCCATGCCCGTTCAATGTGTTGCTTTATGAGCACCAGTCCCAGGGTGGACAAAATATCTTTGGTGATTCACCTGATAGTGAATGTACCCTTGATTGGACAAACTATTGTAGGCCCTCCAGCAATCACTGATCACCTCAATACCGGTCTAATATACCTTTGTATTATTGGCAGTAATCGCCTCCTCGACCGATTTTCACTAATTTCAAGATGGGACGTCGTCTGGACCTCTTCACCTCCAGCATGCCAAAAGACCATGAGCGCCTTTGCCAGGTGTGTTCCTCGTCGTCCGCGTCCGTACTGAAAAATAAGCATGTCATATATAAAGGTATTCCACCCAAAATGTATCATTTGATGTTGGATGATGATGCATGTTAGATTCACCCTCATGGTCATGGTACACACTAGAGATGAAACAGTATGAAATTTTTACATCACAATACCAGTGACTGATAATAGGTATTTATATTACCATGGTAATTCACATGTAATCTACTATTCCAAAGCATAAATTACATTTTACTAAAACAAACAGTACCTTTCTTTTGTGTCTGAATTTGCTCTCATCAATTGCGACAAAAGCTCTCCTCCCTCCAATGCGCATTCCTCGTCTTCTCTCCAGTCGCCCTGACAGCTTAGCGCATATTTTTCGTAAGAGTGTTGTCACCCTAGTCAGTGACTTGCTGCTCCCACATACTCCATCCTCTATCAGGTCAATTTGCCGCTTTCGCAAACCTGTGACAAACTAAGACCAAAAAAAGTATATTAGCAACTGATCAGCCTGATTATAATCACAAAACAATCATGAAGAATCGAATTAGATTTTTTATATAAAACATGCTAATCTGGTCTTAATAGGTCAGTAATAATAGGCCACATTCGTACAGCGTAAAGTGTAACCAAAACACACTGAGAGACAGACACGGAGAAGGACCCTGACCTGTGCATGATTGTCATCCAACTTGGCAACGGAATGTGTGACCCAGGAATATGGAGCCCTCCCTGATGGACCTTGTGATGCCCTGCTCTTATGGGCTGTCTTTCTACAGATCCTGTAACAAAATTTGCAGATGGCACAAAAAAAATAAGCATTAATTTAATGTGTTGACTTGATTAATTAAATTTTACTATGTTTCTTACGTGTTTTTTGAAGGCAAAACACTATTGTTCATTCTAGTGACCTCTAGAAGTCTTTGAAAAGTGACTTGTTTTGTTATTTTGGTTTTATGCTTCGACATGATGCGTTTCATTTTTACTTGTTTCTAACATTTCTTGCACCAAAAGTGTAGTTTAACATTGGGCACAGTGTTCATATTAAGTCCGTGGTTGCATATCCATTGATTACAGCACATCTCAAGTGTGTGACTTGTAGTCACCACTCTAGCCAAGAGGTTGTGCAGACAAAATATGCTTGAATGCCATTCTACATGTAAGTAATTATCCTCAACCACTAAACGACCAAAAAAAACACAGACAGATCTAGATATCAACAATCCCACTTATGGTCTGGTTGGTATTTCAATATTTTGAATGACAAAATGCTTATTTTCTTTTAAAACCTGATCAATTTTAAGTAGGCTACATTCTAAAGATACAGTATGTAATGGTACACTTATATGAGCGTGTGTGGCAATGATGTGTGGACCTTACCACCTATATCCATTCTTTTGTTGTGTCGTTCTTTTCAGTTTCATTCTGCTGTTGCAGACAGGGCATCGCTTTTTTCTTGCCAACAGCCTTTCTTCTGGAGCCATTTTATCAGGTTTTACCGCCTTGTGCTGTCTTCTGCAGTAATTTTCTTGTCAATGTCATTTTACTGAAAAGAAAAAAAAAAACAATTCAAAATATAACGGATGTAACATTAAATGCAGTTGTAATATCACCATTGTGTTACCTTTATATATTGATTTAATAGTTTATCAACTTACTTTAAATTTACCAGGTTCGAAACTCCCCATGGATATCAGCAACGTTCTCCTCTTCTTCTGTCTTCAGTTCCTGCTGATTTTCCCGGCCTTTTCACTTGAATAAAATCAACACCAATGCACTGACTACAACAACGGAAATACTTCACAATAAGAGTGTCGCTTGTGAAAAAAAAAAACTGTATGAGTGCGCCAAAGCACCAGTCTTTCATCAGTCACTTTCATTAGGTAACGTTTATTGAACATTTTCAAGTCCATCCATTCATATGTAATTTGTACTGTCACATGTACGTAGATTGAACAGAAATTTCTTTTACTTGCTGGCGATCTCCGTGTAGACCGGAAGATGCGTCAGACCTGCGGTGCTGCTCTGTCAAATTTGATGAGAGAGAAGACGGCTGGGAGTGAATAACGCGCCCTACAAAAGGAGCATTTTGCCAAGGTATTTTGATTATGCAAGATACAGTGAACTGTTTAGTGAAAATTTAGATGCATAACGTTATTCCTTCATTGTAGCCTACTGCATTTTGACTACCGTAACTCAGCAACAATGTAACACAACAGGGAGCAACTTAACCAGAGCGATGGATTATCTCCGTGGCTTTGGGATGCATATAAGTTAATGTTTTTTGTTGTAATCTATTTAACAGACATCCCACCTCTAGCAGGCTCACTTTTTAAACTATGCCAATGTGTTTTGACGTTACAGTTTAATTCGGGACTTTTTTTTTACGAGCCACGTGCTGTGCGCATTATTTCTCTTGATCTGACACTGCCAAAGAAACCCGCTGTACAGTGTTGGAGCCATAGCGACTCTGCAGTCTGATCAGTGAGATGTCAGTACATGATACAAAGAATATTTCATAGAGCCGGTGCACAAAATTATTCGTGTTTATGATATTTACTCTTTTATGGACTGCAATAAACTGTAGAGTAGTACGTTCGAGTCTTTGTTGCTATGGTAACTATCAATTTGACCGGAACTTCTTTAAACATGTCCATACACTTTTAAGTTATTTTGCTGAACATTAGCTACAGTCCATGTGCTAAAAGACACTTTCTTTCTTTCTTTCTTTTACATGTAGTCATGCCATTCATACGGGGTAAGAGACGAACCGACAAGTCAAAAGAAACAGCAACCCACCAAATGAGGACTTGCTGCAGCCTGGCAATGAAGGTAAATTAATTTTATATGGGAAAGGATGTAAATACTACAAAAGTATTTTGTGTGGTTGCAAGATAGGGTTTTTCTGGCTCAAAAGGGGTATGTGCTGCCCCAGTCATGAGGGAGTAGGTGCCCTTGGTTGACATTTACTGACTGTATGTGCAGTTATCCAGACAGGGTCTGACAATAATATAATTATACTGCAAATATAAAGTAAAAACATTAAGTGTGTAATGGCCACCTGGTGTAAATTGTTATCATGCACCCTCCTCTGGTTGATAATTGAAACAGGTTTTGGAAATACACTAACTCGAGCACCTTTTCTCAGGCCCCTCCACCCGCTTCCAGATTAATGACGCTAAGTATGATTATGCTGCTCATTACAGCCCTAATATATATCAATATTAAATAATTTCCTTTGCATCTTTTTAGTTGAAGACATTACGCATCTCTCTGCTCGAACCACTGCCCCAACCATGGCTAACCTACAGGAGGATTATAGACTCTTAAAAGAGGAGAATCGACTACTCAAGAGGAGAACCGACTACTCAAAGAGGAGCGGGATTTCATTAAGACCAGACCCTCAGTTTCTTCTAAAGGTATCCACACAGTGTTCTTACCAAAAACAACATGAAAGGCTATTTTCTGTATTCTAAATGAATTGCGTATTTTGTATCCATAACACACAAATAATATAAGAAAACTCTACAACAAGATCATTTTTTAGGTGGAAATTCAGAAAAAAGAATAAAAAGAAAAATAATTATTTTTAATTTTGGTACTCTGTTAATGGCTCAGACCAAAAGGAGGCTAATGGATTCCTCGGACCCTGACTCATCTGACTCTGAGTCAGACTCTCCTCAGAAGAAGAAAAGAGGAAGAAGAAGAGAAAGAATAAAAACAAGCAAAACCCTGCAAAATTTGGGAAAAGAGGTAACTTTCATCATTATAAAACGGATAGCTCACAATCATCTTATATTGTATAATACAGTCATTGTAGTTTATCATAGTTCAGGGCATTGCCAAGGACAGGGTATCGTCAACAACTATGATAGAAACTGATTTTCAATATTGACCATGTCCTACGCAGAAATTAGTACAACAGCTATTTAGTAGAAACACTGTATATTAGTTAAAACAGAAGAATTAAGGCCCACAGAGATATTCAAAGTAAAGTAAAAAATATTTTAAACCCACAGTTTTTGAATGCAAATTATTATTTCTTTAAAACTTCAAATGGGCTCTCCCCCCCCCCTCCAATTTCTGTGTAGATCTGGGACCACCATTGATATGTGCTTCAGTATGGAGTTCTTCATGGTGGGTGGCTAATGGCTTTCACATGAAGCCTTCAAATTATTGTACATGGTCCAGGTGGACCTAGTTTAGTCTAGGGAACACTTTCATCTTTTATATTCGTAAAGCATAGCGTTAGTTCAGGTAGGCCACACATCACACTCAATATCAGCTGTCAGCAGCAAGCAAGCTTAGCCCCATCAGCTGATCACTCAGCTGACTTCCCAATGCTCCTATTCATGGGTTTCAGTCACGTGACGTTTTTGTTGTGAGCGCCATCTTGAGGGACCTACCGAGGACCAAAGCACAGCTACGATCATAGACTGTTTCGGCTCGATGAAGGATTTCTCAGTCTTTATTTCTCAATAACAACAGATTAACTCTACATTATCCCGCTTATTACACGGCTTATGAGTGAAATAATTAATTTCAGACTAGGGATGCAAATTATCGATTAATTCATTAATCGTTAGTTGATAGACCTTATCGATTGATTAACGATTAATTGATAAGCGGCAATTTTCTGGGAAACCTAAATTTTCCTCTGGGAAATTAGGTTTCTCAGAAGGAAAATTTAAGCTGAACATTGCTTATACAGGGCTCTACACTAATATTTATTTGTTAACTTAAGAGCACAATGAAAAATGTTTAAGTAACATGTTATTTAACCCTTTAATAATGCTGAGGGTCCAATGTGACCCATTTTTACATTTGAGAACAGTAAAAACACTCTAAACATTTTTCCTCTGACTTTAAGCTGACTTCTAATGTGACCAAGCATGGGCCATACATGGAAATATTTCAACTTTTTTTCTTTTTTTTATCAATAGACACAAGCAGTTCTTGTTAGGTATATTATGACCAACACAATACATAAAGGTGAATTGGTCTTTCCTGCCACTAGGCTATGCTATTATGATGACATAAACTGATTTGTTGAACTCAGCCTGATGTAAACATTAATAAAACTCAGTAACAAATCACACAGCTCCATGTTGTCCCTGTGTGATGTTCAGGGACAGGTCAGGACAGTCTGAGGACTGACAGCTTTGAGGTTTAAGTTTATAATAATGAAATGCACCGTGAGACTGACAGGTCCTGACGTCCTGACCACATGTCAGCTGTTCATCTGTAGTAGAGGAAACTCCGCTGTTCTCAGCTCCATCGCGACGAGCGTTTTTTTTTTTTGTTTTGTTTGTTTTGTTTTGTTTGTTTGTTTTTTTTAAATTTAGCTCCGGTAGTGACCGGGCTAAAATACGGGAGGGATCCGGTGTCTTTATCAAAGCTTGGGCGCCGTGCTGAGGCACCAGGTCAGTTTGAGCTGCGTTCATGAAGTAACAGGCTACTGTTCAGGCAGCAGTGAGCGCTGTCGGTGGCTTTTTGACTCGTTATGGCGCTGCGACGCTGTGTGACGTCACATGATATCTATGAATTGGCTAATCACTTTCAGAGCCCAGTATTTAAACTGCTCTCGTCTGGCTTCTCTTGCTGCTTCCTCTGCAACCCACCACCACCCCAGCTCCCCCTGTTGTGCCTTACGCCTTGTTAATCGTCATTGCTGCTGTCTGCTCTGTCTAGGTTTTGCTACGAACTCCTCCTTGCATATAGGCGATTCATGGTGGCTCGTGAAGGGCAGGAAGCACTGCTCTTCCTGCCTCAAGACTTTCACACAAGCATGTGGAAGAGCAGGGAGCCCCCAGAACAGATTCCTACCACCAAACATAACATTTGCAAGTTAATAAAGATTATTTTTTGGTGGGTCCTGACTGAAGAGTAGTTTCTACCCTAGTTTCAATGTAGCACCCTGCTGTTTTGACTTATTTTCTTTGGGCAGAAGTTCAGTGCCAGTGTGCAAACAGTCAATAGGATGGGCCTATCATAAATCTTCACTATTATTGAATTCATCACTTTTATAAGAGTAGAGTGGGGGGAGAGGAATGCAGAGACTAGATAACTTTAGAAACTTAGTTTATTTACCTCTCTAACTCCAGAATGCCTTACTATGTAAATCAAGATGATTATTTGTGTGATCATGATATAATGTTATAGATCATATTTTATAATCTGTCTTGCAGTTCATACTCCAGAGGACATCGTACACCGATACAGAGCTGTTCTGAAAGAATTTCGGCGTTACAAGGAGCGTCAGCCTCAGCTGCGAATCGCTGAGCGTGGACAGAAACACAATCGCCTTGACAGCATCATTGCAGAAGTACTGATTGCTGCAGAGGGTGAAGACTTCGGGCTTCTGCCAGAGTTCACTGAGGAGGCACTGTAGGAAACTATGCCAAAACCTGCAAGACCTTCCTGGAGGGTAATAAACCTCTTGAAGAAAAAATTAAAACAAATGAAAAAAAAGTGTCTGAGCTGCTACCATAAAATGTAAATTCAGAAAGTGAGGGTTCACTCAGTAGTAGACACTTCTACACATGTTAGGAAGGGTTATGTGTTTTTCCCTATTGTAGGAAGTTGAAGCCAGTTCTGCCAGTTCTGTTCTGGTAAAAGTGCAGAAATTACAGTTTTGCCCTAGTCCAAATTTTCAAGTGTCTTGTGAAAGGTAATATCTTTTCCCAAAGTTTGCCTCTGCCTACTTTTACACTCTACTTGTGTACGCAGGATACTTTATTTCAGATTTTAAACACAGTTCTATTTTTTTATTTATTTATTTATTTTTTTTGGTGTTGTTGCAGTGTTGTCTTTGAATCCCAAATCTGCAGTAATAAGTATATATTATTTAATAATGGTCATGTTTGCAACAATTTAAACTTTTGCACATCTTGTTGCTTTCTACTGTGCCTTGTTATGCATTTAAACGATTAAACATTCCTTTTTGTATGGTACAGTTGCATCTTACTCACTGGGTAATTTGACATGTTTTACTTAGTAATGTTGTGGAGTTATAAGTTTCAAGTTTGTGTTTATTTACCAGTGTGGTGAGTTATCTATTACAAATTATAGATGTAAGAAACATGGTAAATTACATGGAAACAACAAGGCTTTCTTTTACAGTACAGTTTTTAGTTTACTTACCGTGAAAATTATCATGTATTACATAGTAATATATCTGAACCTACGTGGTACAAGTTTGTGTTTATTTACCAGTGAGGTGAGTTATCTTTTACAAAATTATAGATGTAAGAACATGGTAATTACATGGAAACAAACAAGGCTTTCTTTTACAGTACAGTTTTAGTTTACTTACCGTGAAAATTATCATGTATTACATAGTAATATATCTGTACCTACATGGTATTAAAGTTTGTGTTTATTTACCAGTGAGGTGAGTTTCTTTTACAAATTATAGATGTAAGAACATGGTAATTACATGGAAACAAACAAGGCTTTCTTTTACAGTACAGTTTTAGTTTACTTACCGTGAAAATTATCATGTATTACATAGTAATATATCTGTACCTACATGGTATAAGTTTGTGTTTATTTACCAGTGAGGTGAGTTATCTTTTACAAATTATAGATGTAAGAACATGGTAATTACATGGAAACAAACAAGGCTTTCTTTTACAGTACAGTTTTAGTTTTACTTACCGTTGAAAATTATCATGTATTACATGTAATATATCTGTACCTACATGGTATAAGTTTGTGTTTATTTACCAGTGTGGTGAGTTATCTATTACAAATTATAGATGTAAGAACATGGTAATTACATGGAAACAAAACAAGGCTTTCTTTTACAGTACAGTTTTAGTTTACTTACCGTGAAAATTATCATGTATTACATAGTAATATATCTGTACCTACATGGTACAAGTTTGTGTTGATTCAATGGCAAAGGGAAAGTATCTACAATCTTATGTATAATTTACCAGATAAATACCTAGTATTTCAACGTAGATTTGCTGTTTTTACCCACTTATTACCAGTAGTAATTACCAATAATGCTTTATAATTTAGTGGGTAAATACCCAGTATTTTGCCCATAGTTTCATTGTACTAACCTTCTTATTAGAGTGGTTAATACCTAGTAACACATCTGTGTTACCATATATTCACTGGGTACGTAGCTAGTAATTAGGGGACTGTAGCTACCTGCTTATTACCAGTTTATAACCTAATAACACACTAAAATTACCAAATAGTTACCAGGCAAATACCCAGTATTTTGCCCATAGTTTCATTGTACTTACCTTCTTATTAGAGTGGTTAAACCTAGTAATATCTTTTTGTTACCATATATTCACTGGGTAAGTAGCTAGTACTTTAGGGGACTGTAGCTACTGCTTATTACCAGCTTTTAACCCTATTAACACACTAAAATTTACCAAACAGTTACCAGGTAAATACACAGTATTTTGTCCATAGTTTCATTGTACTTACCTTCTTGTTACCAGTAGTAATTACCTGGTAACATGTTTTTGTTACCATGTAATTACTGGGTAAATACCCAGTAATTACTGTACCGTAAAAGAAAGGGTTACCAAATAATCTTTAGTTGCAGAACACATGCACATCTAGGACTGAAATTTCTTTTCTTTTTTTTTTTTTTCTTTTTTTTTTTTGTTCACAATTACCCTGTTAGTTAGCTCAGTGTTCTTTGGTATATAAAATCTTAAAATATATTGAAAAGACAAGTCCATGGTGCTGTCAGATGCCTGGTTTTGTCCAAACTAAACCCTGAACATATTTAGTTTATCATACAAGTCTAATATAAAGCACATATTCACATGTAGAAGCTCGAACCAAAAAAATTTTTGGATAGTTTTGGTTGCAAAATAACTAGCTAATAACTAGCAAATAGGTACCACACAATTTACTCTCAGCTGGCTAATTGATTGACCAATTGATTGACTAATCACTTCTTTACACTTAAGAATAACTCAGTACCATATATGAAGCCAACCACACGTTCAGTGAACCAACTTATGAGTTGATCTAACTTGGTTGTATTGCCATGAACTGAAACTGTTGTCTGATGTCTGAGATATGTTTGTGTTGACTGATCAGTGACATAACATTGACTGACAGTAGCTGGTTTAAAAAGGTTTCTGAATATGAAAGTTTGCCTTTCCTCCAACTCTGTTATACACTTTGTCACATTGGTATAAAAACAGTGTTGAGACTGTTAATGCAGTGATTCCTAAACTTTTTCTGGCATGCCCCACTTCAGAAGCTGAAAGTTCATGCTCCCCCACCCCACAATTATCAATCATTGACAGTAATTGTCAATATTATCAATCATTGACAATAATTTTGTAGGCAAAAATATATAAAATATATCTTTATTCAAAACTCAATTTCACCGGAATAAATGGGGGGGGGGGGGGGAGGGGGGGGGGGGGAGTCGGGGGCTTGGATGACACCCCCCAGTTTGGCAATCACTGTGTTAATGAATATTATACACAATTGCTTTGAAGGGTGGTCGATTTGGGCAAACGCACTGCATATACAGAAACACGCTGCATATAAGAAAACAAATGCAAAAAGAAAAACTGCATATCCAGTCATACAACAGAAGTGCTCCAGGCTTCCAGGGGCAGTGCTGAGCTTCCATCCGAGAGAGAGACAATGGACATATCGATGGGAGAGGCCACATAAAAAGGTACCTATTCTTTTTTCTTTTTCTTTCTTTCTTTCTTCCTTTCTTTTTTTATTTTAATGTGGCCTCTCCCGACTCCAACTTTCCTCCAACCACAACTTTCTTCTTCTCACTCACTCCCTCGTCTGCTCCATACCATACGTTGATACGTCCGTTGTCTGTCTCTCAGGTGGAGGCTCAGGACTGCCCCTAGAGGCCTGGAGCACTTCCGTTGTATGACTGGATATGCAGCATTTTCTTTTTGCATTTGTTTTCTTTTATGCAGCACGTTTCTGTATATGTAACTTGTTTTTGTATATGCAGTGCATTTGCCCTTGTCTGCCACCATAAATTTGCTCTAAACTCAAAGTCCAGCTGAAGCTGATGAAGCAACATATTGACCTGATGATGGTGCTAAATGAAAAGTCACAGGATGACAGAAGTTATTATGATTCAACCTCTGGACACCATGAATGTCTGTATCATTATTTATGTCAAACCATCCAGCAGCTGTTAAGACATTTGACACATGATTTTTACATGATTTTAAATGTTTCTTGAATGTTCTTCAAGCCACACATATAAACTACATGTGTTTCGTGTCCAATCAACTGCATGTAAATTTTAAGTGTGTCAGATCAAAATCCTTTACAAACACACCAAACAGACAGTAAATAAATAAACCTCGGTCATAATGAACATACCTGAGAATAAAGAGCATAAATAGCCACAAGGGTCAAAGGAAGGCCGATACAAAAGAATATGCATCTTGCAACATCCATGATGAATTGAAAAGTTTTGTAATATTCAGTGATGTTGCTGTAGTTGGAGGTGATGTTGCTGTAGTTGGAGGTGATGTTGCTGTAATCATAGCTGTTGTCCTGTGAGGTGATGTTCATGTAGAAATCTTCCATTCTTCAGAGTGAAACCTGTTTGAGAGATCAGGTTATAGACAGAGAACAAGTTTTTAATATCTACCAAACATTGTTCAGTGACATCACTGAAGTTCACACAAAAATAACCTGTAACATATTCACAATGTAATAACAACCCACAAACATTATTAACCACAAACATAATACAGATCTGGAGCTTTTAATGTAATAATCCCACAAACAATAATAGCAGTTGCCTACTATGAATGTAATACGAAATTCCTTGCAGGGATTGTTTTCAAAATTGTAAAAACTTCCCACAAATGTAATAAGAAAATTAAAAATGATCCTTGTGGTTATTGTTGTTTGTTTTTTAGGGTGCAAGCACCAAATGGTGTGAAGACCCTGTTGGATCTGCTTTGATTATTGTTTTTTTCTTCTTTTCCTTTGCCGTTGTCAATTGCATTTTTGAGGGGCCACGCCCTCTAAAAATTAAAATCTTTAAATCTGCAGATGACACCACTGTGTTACATTTACTCTGATAGAGTATATTTGTTTTTTACTTATTCTTGTTAAGTACATTTGAGACAGTTTTCTTTTTTTTTACTTTGATAGTGTATTTTACGCTGTATATTTATCTTATCTTGAGGCGTAATTTTTTGGGATATTTTCATGTGTATTTGTTTTATTTTGTTGATATGTCTTTGTATGGTTGTTTGAGCTCACACCAAGACAAATTCCAATCAATACTTCATTGAGATGGTAATAAATTACTGAATCTTGAATCTTAAAAAGCAGCCCCCCCAGCATTTTTCACTGATACGTTCGAAAGTTGGTACACACATGTATCACGCCCAGACGCACAAAAAAGTCTCTTGGACCGATTGCCTAAACCCAACAGGAAGTCGGCCATTTTGAATTTCGTGGTAAAGTTTGGCAAATTCCATGCGTTGTATTTTAACAAACTCCTCCTACAGAATTCATCATAATGACTTCAAAATCTATACCACAATGTGATCAAAAGTTATTAAAAGATTTAACTATTGTTGAAGGGCATGGCCGTGGCGTGGCATTGAGTTTTGATGTCTCACCATGAAACACATAATTGCTATAACTTTAGTATAAATG
Organism: Lutjanus argentimaculatus; assembly: GCA_034769285.1. Lineage (NCBI taxonomy): Eukaryota > Metazoa > Chordata > Actinopteri > Lutjaniformes > Lutjanidae > Lutjanus > Lutjanus argentimaculatus. The sequence continues at coordinate 25,012,234 of JAWZSL010000005.1, forward strand.
ATCTGCACCAAACTTAACATATTTGATAAAAGTCCCACCCTGAACACATCAACATGACAATATTCAGTCATAGTCATAGTGCCACCTACTGGCAACATGTTTTACACTTTTCTGTGCTCCTCTTAGCATTGTCAAACAGTGCTGCCACGGCACGGCGAACTTCAATTTTTCACCGTTACACAGGAATTTGCTTTAACTTCAGTGTAAACTGTCAAATCTGCCTGAAACTTCACATGTTCAATAACAGTCCAGGCCTGAGCACATCTTCAGGCCAGTTCAGTCAGTGTTACAAATTGGCTTGATAGGGCCCCCTACAAAATTTCAACAAAGCAGCCTTTGCGTCCCATTTAAGTTACATGTACGAAAATTGGTACACACATGTATCATGCACACAAAAAAAGTCTCTTGGGCCCATCGCCTAAACCCAACAGGAAGTCAGCCATTTTGAATTTATAATAGCAACTTCAAAATCGGTGTGTGCCATCTAGACCTCGGTGTAAGTCTAGATGACCTAGGTGTAAATGGCCCAGTCTGCACCAAACTTTATATGATTGATCAGAGCCCCAGCCTAAACATCTATGATGGGGTCGGTAGAAATAACTTATAAATAACCTTCTATCTTCTCTTCCACTTCCTGTGTCACTCTCTCTCTCATTCACACAATTGTTTTGAGGCACGTAAATATTTTGTTTAAATGGATTTTTTTCCCCAGCCCTGAACACATCTGTATGACAGCATCCAAGTATAGTTATATAGCTCCCTACTGACAACAGGAAATGACATGTTTTAGACGCTGATGTGCTCCTCCCAAGAGGTTGACCATATCTAGCTCAAATGAAGTCAGAAAAGCCTGAAGACCTTGGTAATGCTGTATTGTGTAGAGCATTACATTTTGTCAAATGGTGTTGCTCTGACGGCACGGCAAACTTTAGCCATAACACAGGGAGTTGCTGTAACTTCAGTGTACATTGTCCAATTGACCCCAAATTTCATGTTTGATAAGAGTCCCAGCCTGAAGACATCTACATGCCAATCAGGAGTCATAGTCACAAATTTACTCTCAGCTGGCTAATTGATTGACCAATTGATTGACTAATCACTTCTTTACACTTAAGAATAACTCAGTACCATATATGAAGCCAACCACACGTTCAGTGAACCAACTTATGAGTTGATCTAACTTGGTTGTATTGCCATGAACTGAAACTGTTGTCTGATGTCTGAGAGCACCACAACACATTGTCACAACACACAAAACTCTTTTGCATATCCCTGCTGTCATCATGCAAACATCTCTATAAATAACTCTTACTTACTTACTTACTTTCTCTTACTGTCTACTACTATATTATTTATTGATTTCCTACTTAAATGTAAACACTCCATCTTATTCCAAATACTTTATCACATGTCTGTCTTTTTAGATACTTTCACAAATGTCATTTTTTGCTTTGTAATTCAATTCTAAACTTGTAATTCTTAGGAAGAGAGTTAAAAAAAATCCAAACAATATAAAACATTTTGGTTTCACAGCAGTATTCTGTTCACCTACAGTCCAAAACTGTCTGCTTGTTACAGTTTGAATATTCATTTTCATGACTGTTTGCAGTTCTTTTATCCTTTTTAATCATCTTTATATATCAGAAAAAGCAATCTGACAAAATTTACCTGTGAAAGCTACAAGATTCCACCTGGATGAGTTCCCTACACCAACGTCTGATGTGTCGTCCTCTGCATCCAAACAGTCTGTGCAGTAAATATGGTGTGTGACAACATGCAGCAGGTTAACAGTCTATACCTGCTTTTGCACAACATAGCGAGAAAGTCTTAATCTTGTTAAAGGGTTTGTTTGACCTTTTTTCTTTATGTTGCACCAAATTTTTCAAACCACATCATTCAGATGTCATGCGAGCAGCATAGTTTTTAAAAGTATCTCAGTTGTGATTCACATCTGTTTGCTTCTTGGATTATAAAACAATAATGGATGGAGCAGACTGGATATTTTTGGTGTTGTTTGCTGAGGTTGTGGAGGATTGACAGTGTTGGAAATGAACTCAGTACATTTACTCAAGTACTTAAGTACAGCTTTGATGTACTTGTACTTGAGTATTTCCATTGTATGCTACTTGATTTCCTCGACTACATCTCAGAGGGAAATATTGTACTTTCTCCATATTATGACCTCCATAACAAAAGACAATGTGTGGTGTTAGGAAGTCATGTTGAACTGTATGAATCAGACAAAGACGTGCAGGAGAGAAGAGCTCCACCCAGACTGAGGAAGGGTGGGGATTTAGCAGGGAGCAGCATCACTACTGTGATGAACTCTGCCTCCAGCTACCTGCTGCATGACAGAAATAGAACACATAGAACAGGTAAATGAGCCAGAGGACCGTCACACTCCACCACATTTATTTGACTGCTCTAGTTACTCCTTACTTTTCACATTAAAGCCACTACAGTGAGTTATAACAGGTTATGAAGTGTCTCAATTTAATATTAATGCTCTACATGACCTACATAAGCAAACGAGACGTCTGTGAGAAGCTGTTTCTCTGCTTTTATTCTTCATGCCTGACACCTGCAATGTGGACTCAAGAATAAAAGAATGTCGCAGTCTTTAACAACAGCTGTTTACTTAAACAGGCAGCAAAAACAAAATCTCGTCCTCAATAGCAGCAGCAGACACATCCAGTCAATGTGCTATAAAACAGCGCCACCTAGTGGTGTAAAGTAGCACAACTATAAATGAGGGAACCCAACATGTCCTCTCTCTATAAAAGACTACATTCTCAAATAAAATAACCACAGAGTAAGACTGTAACTGTCCTGTGAATTAAACATGAAACATACACACTGCTGTAGCACCAGCAAATCCAAAAAAGTTTTACATAAAGCACACTGAAAATAAAAACTGCACTTTTATTAACTTTAAAAATTTATCTAGTTCATTACCAGTAATACTTTTGTGAACAATTAATTATTTGTTTTTAGACCATTTAACAGCACATAGCTCAATGCCAGTGTGAATAATTATAATAAATAACAAACACATATCATAAACCGGGGTATAATAATAAAAATAAGTGAATAAATTGTGCTGTTACATAAATAACATGGCAATTAAAGAGCAAACAAATAACAAAGATAAAGGCCGAACATTAAAGCACCAACTACAACTTTCATCTTCACATAGACAACAGTTCAAACCAAACCTTGGGCAATATTACATTAACCCTTGCGGCCTCCTCGGGCATTTTTGTACATTTTTCCCAACTTTTTATTTTTGATTTGGTGATCATTTTCGCTGTGTTACAGCTTGTGGCATGAATTTTTGCAAGAACTTTTCTTTTTAGTAATTTTTTTTAAATCCAATGTCTTTTACTCTTACATGTCATTAATACTCTATGCATTTTGCACCCTCTGGACACCTTCGTGGCAAAAATGTACACACAAAAAAAACTGCTATTAAATCATCATACATCAATATTTTTTGCTGCTTTTTTTTCCATAAATCACTTAAACAACTTGAGACTTGCTCAAAACTACCAAACATTAAATCATTTTCAGGATTTTAACCCTTTAAATGCCAGTTTAACTATTTGAATTATTCATTATTTTTCACAAAAAAACAAAAAAAATGAATTATTTTCCATATAATAAATAGTAGGAGGATGGGGCTTCGGTGGTGATTAGAGTCTTGGATATGTCAAAGATTAGCAACAAAATTGATTTGATTGCATTAGTATTTTTTATGTAGTGCCAGATACTCCCTCTCTACACCTTTGTGGCCAAAAATGTACACGCACAAAAAACTGCTATTAAATCATCATACATCAATATTTTTTGCTGCTTTTTTTCATAAATCACTTAAACGACTTGAGACTTGCTCAAAACTACCAAACATTAAATCATTTTCAGGATTTTAACCCTTTAAATGCCAGTTTAATGAATATTCCACCAGATCCAACCATTTTCCCATTGTAGGCCGATGCATGAAATTCTTGTACTTTTGCCAGTCATGTTATGGAGCAATGTGACCACCAAGGTGCCCCAAGAGCGATTGTGTTTGTGTGTGTGTGTGTGAGAGAGAGTTTGTGTGAATCTGTAAGCAAGCACTGATCATTTCAGGGGTGAAAAAAGGGCATCTTTTGACAGATGGTGTTTCATGTGTCTTTGAAGAGGTGCTTGAGTAAAAACATGATCTCCTGCCTTTGCTGTACTCAAAAACAAAAACAACTGTTAGTGTGTATATGCACCTGGCTGTTTTCACAGCCACAGATGCATGCAGCTTGGCTGAGGGGTCATTTCATTAGTGAGCAGAGAAGGAGAAAGACCTGGAACAAAGAGAAGGAGCACAAATGAAGAGGCATTTCAGTGCAGAAGAGGCTTTAGAAATGGTCATGCAGCCTTTATCTACCTTTATACTAAACTAAACTAAACTAAACACACACACACACACACACACACACACACACAAACAAACAAACAAATCGCTCTTGGGGCCCCTTGGTGGTCATATGGCTCCATAATATGACTGGCAAAAATACAAGAATTTCATGCATCGGTCTACAATGGGAAAATGGTTGAATCTGGTGGAATACAGTAAAAATGTCAAATATCACTACTTGTCTTCAAAATGAAATGCTGACATTACAGAATGCATGGTTTTATACTGTAATGGCAGTGAGATTAAAAAATGTGATTTCAATGAGGCATTTTTGGCCACGAAGGTGTCCAGAGGGAGTATCTGGCACTACATAAAAAATACTAATGCAATCAAATCAATTTTGTTGCTAACTTTGACATATCCAAGACTCTAATCACCACCGAAGCCCCATCCTCCTATTATTTATTATATGGAAAATAATTCATTTTTTGTGTTTTTTTGTGAAAAATAATGAATAATTCAAATAGTTAAACTGGCATTTAAAGGGTTAAAATCCTGAAACTGATCTAATGTTTGGTAGTTTTGAGCAAGTCTCAAGTTGTTTAAGTGATTTATGAAAAAAAAAGCAGAAAAAAATATTGATGTATGATGATTTAATAGCAGTTTTTTGTGTGTGTACATTTTTGCCACGAAGGTGTCCAGAGAGTGCAAAATTTGAGGAGGGCACAAGGGTTAAGTAAGGGATAATGTTGTAGCATCTGGTGTTGCACAGTGCACATGGAGCCAAGCCATTACAGTCTCTTTCCATGGTTGCAACTGTTGGATTGCATTTTGAATGCACCTTCTGAGGGCACAGTGGAACCTCTCATGACCAGGATACAGACCACCACAGAGCTTATGATGGTTCGTCTGCAGCAGTACCACGGTGGACAGGTGATGACCAAATACCTGTAATACAAGATGGACACATAGTCTTTGAGGAGCTTCAGAATTATATAGTAATATAATGATCAGACACTATATAACAATATTCATGAACACATTATTGGGTTATTATAATCCAAGTAAATAGTGCACTGGGAGTTTTGGTTTAGTAGCTAAATGTAAGTCTGTTCACAGTGACAAATATTGCTATGCTGATGTTTAGCAGATAATGTTTCCATTCATTTAGTATATTACAATGCTAAAAAACTGCTTATTAGCACTAAACACAAAGGCTCATGGGAGTGACATTAGTTTTTCAGGTATTTTGTCATGAAAAAAGGACTGACCTGATGGTGGCGCTAGATGAAAAGTCAGGGGGTCAGTAGGCTTCAAAAATCAACTTCATGTAGAATTTGATCATTGAGTTAATCATTTCTGTAAATGTAGAGGTCACTACAAAACTTTGATACCCAGCCCCCAAGCCAGATCAAGATCCTTTACAGACAGATACACCCTTTACACCTTGCATTGAAATGCATTTTGGGTAATCAGATTCTAATCATATGGTGTTTGACCACATAAACGTACAGGTGGAAATGCGCCCAAAACCCACTGAGGCTGGATTGTGATCTGATCAACCAAACCACCTCTGGAGGGGACGAATTGTGACCACAAGTGTTTGGTTACAAATAGAACGACTATCTGTCAACAACACCGGGGTCTCTCTCCTGTTGAGTAGAGCACAGGCAGCAAGTGTGGCGTGTGTGTCAAGAGGAGATTAGATTGAGATCAGTGTTTCCAACTCTTTTACAATTATGGTAGCTAGCACCAGCTCCAAAAGTCACCAGATTACTTAATACACTTATTTGCATATTTATTTCATCATCATGTATTCATTTGCATTCAGCTTCATAGCTGTATTGGTTGTGGGGGAGAGATCACCAGCCATATGAAAGGCTGATAGAGAAATCTTAAGCCAAAAGGGGACATTGCATTTTGAAGTGAAAACTGTACAAAGGAGAGGAGAAGATCAAACAAACTATTCAAATATTTTCAAGATCAAACAAATATTTTTCTTATTCTTTTACAGATAAGTCATAGAATTGGTCACTTTTTAGAAATAAAGTTGCTAAAAGTCACTAAGTCTTCCATGAACATATACATGCTGTTGTTGTGTGTAGATTGAAAACACATGTACATTTAAACTTACTTAACATGGTCACAATGTGTCCCAGACCACCTCCTGAGGTGGTTTGGCTAAACAGATCATAACCCATCCTCAAAGCACTGTAGGTGAATTAACACCTGAACTTTCATGTGGTCAAACACGAACTGATTGGAATCTGATCACCTAACATGCATTTTAATGCAAGATGTAAAAAGGGTCACAGACGTTATGACTGACACACGAGATGGACAGTAAATAAACAAACATCAATCTTTACGTACATACCAGAGAATAAAGAGCACAGATGGCCATGAGGGTCAAAGGAAGGCTGATACTGATGAATCTGCATGTCACCACATCCATGATGAATCGAACATCTTCACAATACTCAGACAAATGTGATGTTGCTGTAGTCAAAGCAGTTGAAGGTGCGGTCATCAGTTAAATGGCATGGCAGCTGGAGGTGATGCTGCTGTAGTTGGAGGTGATGTTGCTGTAGTTGGAGGTGATGTTGCTGTAGTTGGAGGTGATGTTGCTGTAGTTGGAGGTGATGTTGCTGTAGTTGGAGGTGATGTTGCTGTAATCATAGCTGTTGTTCTGTGAGCTGATGTTCATGTAGAAATCTTCCATTCTTCAGAGTGAAAACTACTAGAGAGATCAGGTTATAGACAGAGAGCAAGTTTTTAATATCTACCAAACATGTTCTTAAACCACAGAATTGTTGGTATCTGTGTTCTTAGAATCATGAATGCCACTGTCCTCATAAGTGCCACCTGTTCTTAATTAGCATAAGTAAACACCTATGCCCATATAAGGACATGAGACTGTAGGGCCGTGTGCACACAGAAATCACACACAGACAAGCTGACAGAGAAATCAAGAATTCCCAAACAAAAATCTGGAGATGATGGAGTGTTGTCAAAGGTTTTATTTCCTAGGCTATCTCAGAATCAGAAGGTGAGCTGTTTTTTTTTTTTTTTTTTTGTTCAGAATTACACAGTTTTATGCTATATTTTATCTAAAAGCTGTAAAACCATGAAACATGCTGACACATTTAAACACCAGTATGTAAAACCTAAAAGCAGGTGATTATTTCTCTTCTTCACCATGTGTTGAAAGTGTTACTTAAGTGCTTAGTTTGTATTCACATTATAAACATTTGCTACCTTCCTCTCCTCCTCTCTGTCTCCCTCTCAGTCAAACACACAACACACACACACACACACACACACACACACACACACTAGCTGCAGCACACAGCAGTGCATCCAATGCTCTTTGTCAGCTCAGCTCATCACTGGTCAAACTAAGACAGAAGAGGTTAAATCTTGAAACTGTGGACTCTTTTCTTTTTCCACACTGTGCAGCTGAACACCAGACTGAAAAATACCTACACGTGTGTACTACTATTCTGTTAAAATGAACTGTAAAAATAAAAAGGAAAAGAGGGAGAGAATGAGAGAGAAACAGATTTAATATCTGAGCAGAAATGAAGCTCAGCGTAAGTTCAATCAGGAAGACCTCCTTTACGCTGTTCATTCACAATTTTCCTCTACTCTCTCACTCCTCCTACTCCCTCTAATCACCTGATTGTGTGCGTTCACTTTCCTCTCTACTATCCAATCAGATTTTTCCACGGTCTCGTTGGCAGTTAATTGCTGCCGCTGTCAAACTTTAAATCTCCACTGTCTTTGCTCCATCAGTGCCGTACAGACAATGCGCGACCCTCCTCCACCCCCTTCTCCTCCAGTCTTTGGACCCGGGCAGCCAGAGTCCGTCACCTCGTCCCTTCCCCATGCCATTCATCAGATCCAGGCAGCAGAGTTCGGAGTCTCTCACCACCTAGCCTCTGCATCATCATCCCATCACCACCACCACCAGTTTATAGACCCCGGGGGGATTTCCTCTTCACTCCTGCTTCATAACCCCCTATTTATATACTGTACGTCCATATTCTATTCACTACAATGGGGTCTAACCGCCAAAGACTTTTCTGCTCTGATCTCATGCATGTGCAATAAACTAATTCATCTTACTCAGAGTCTCTCCTGATTGAAATTACTTTTTGTCTTTTGTCCCAGAACCTCAAAATAGTTTTTTATTTCAGGTGGCAAAGAAAAACAACAATGGCTGAATTTTATTCTTGTTTTTGTCATTTACCGTGGTTTTGAATTTGATATCGAGAATCATGGAAATTCACTAGTATTGGTGTCGACTACCATATTTCTGGTATATGACATCCCTAACTACCTGTAACCTGTCTTAAATTCCATAACTGTTAATACAATAATTACAGTGTCACAACACACAAAACTCTTTGCATATCTCAGCTGTCATCATTTCCTGACAACCTGCAGACACCTCTATAAATAACTCTTATTGTTGGATCAAAACAACAGACATAACACACAATATACACATGTATATATGCTCACAGAAATCCCCCCAGTTGAGCTTCACTCCTTGGCACTTGTAGTATGGTGGGGGGTGTATTTAGCGCATGAAAATGGCTGCATGACTGCTGGCTAATGGGCCTGACCCTTTAGCTGAATGGATACTGCAGCTGTGTGTGCAGCTTGATTCCCAGTCTAGACGACCCTTGACTTTTAGAAAATAGAGAATATTTTTATTGCTGATTGTACATTTTACTCACTAACTATACAATATTTACCTTACTCATAAAAAATATACAGTATATATTTCAAAGTTATGAATGATTGTTATTCAGTGAAGGTCTAGTGGAGTGGTGGGACGGTGCCCTAGACTATCGCCCTCTATTGACCAGCCACCACTGTCAGAACTGCAGCTAAAATGCTGAAGCTCAGGTCTTACCAATGACACATTATCTCATGAAAACTCCTCCCTGGTAACAGCAGGGTTGGACTTTATGTTCATATAGACAATAGAGATTTATCAGCCAGCAGAGATTTTTGTTCTTTTATCATTTATTCATTCAGTGAGTTACTCAAAGGCAGACATTTACATTTTTGTCTATAAACACATTTGTCATTGAGATTCCAGGAAATGTGTCAAATAAAATGACACTGACTGTGATATAAGATTTTATCTGAATCACAACCTAAAATTTTGCATACCTACCACTAAAACATCAACAAAAAAACTCATATTATAGTAAAGATAAACAAAGAGATACATTATTTTAATTTGCTCATAAATACAAACATCAGCTATAACTACAAAAAACAAAACCAACAAATTGAAATGTGTACGAGACCGAAAAAGAAGTAAGACTTAAGATGCTCTCCCTGTGTTAAACGTACACACAACAGTCAAAATAATAAATATTAAAGACCCATGATGCATCTCATTTGACTTGTGTCAATCAGTGCTCCTCTGGTGCACTGCAGGCATCAGATTTGAAATGCCAACACCAGAGAACCAGAAGTAGTTTGGGCAAATGTTGCCATTCATATGTATCTCTTCATTTGTTTAGTATTTTTATTAATAATTCATTTCTCTGATAAAACATTTTCCTCTAGAGAAAAAAAAATCCTCACCTTTTTTCAGATCAGTCTATATAATGACTAAACGGTGTCCCGTGGATATTGTATTATCCAGCCAGGATAACTTAGTTATTAATAACTATTTACAACAGTTTGAGAGAGTTTTACACGACAGCAGACAGGAAACTGAACACCAACATACACAGAGGATATGAAGAGGAGAGACAGTGCCTGGACAGAGTTTATAATAATGTAGTGAGGCGAGTTTATATGATACAGATCTGTCTGTTAGAATTTGTAGTTTTTTTAGACTATTTTGGGCCAGACTCAGTTCAAAAGTTCTATAAAGGTTTTCAAAGTGTTTTTTTTTTTCCATATTTCACAACATTGAATGGCCAGATCTTCTTTGTGTGAAAGATTGCCATTTTTTTCCAGAAACTGAGTAGATGGACTCTTCAATCTCATCGAGTTGCTGCAGTGCATATTGCTGCCTTTTAGTTCTGAATGGTTTTCTGTACAATTTCAGCGTTTCCCGATATTGGAGGCGGAGCTCAGGTTGTCTGTGTTGTTGATTTCATAAATTTCTGATTCGTGATGCCGAGACTTTTTCAGATGAGATAACTTGTCCACATTGTCAGATGTGATGTTACCATCCTGAACAGCCCGATTTAAGCCACAAGATCTGTGGGGATATGAGATGTAAAGAAAATGGTCAAATTGAAATTGAATTGTTTGATGTGTGATTGCTTGCCCTATATATGGCAATTGTTTCTCCATCTATAGGGTTGTTGTATAGTTCAGTTTACTGGGCTCTACTGCATGAGGGTCTGTTACTATCTTTCTAATGAAAAGTGTAATTTTGTTGGGGTAGTAGGGGTCTGACTGTGAATGTTCTCAGACAGAAGGGGTGCAGGTCTGTAATGCTGTAAGTGACTGTCCTATTTGTAGTTGGTGCCCACTTTTGTTGACAGTTTTGTCAAAGTTGTTTCTGTGGCGATGTGAAGGGAGGGGAATGCTGATTTGACCAGGTGTATGCTTGTTTCCTAATGGGGTCAACAGAATATGCTTCTAGTCCTGTCCTGGCACTAAGGTCCCCACAGATCTCTTAGATTTCTCCTTGTCTTTTTTCTCCTTTCTCTCTCTCTCTCTTTCTCTGCCAATATAAAGCTGACTGTGTAAATGCTGTCATCATTCATACTGATGAACTGTTGGTATCATCGCTGTCCATTCTGCAACAACACACAGAGGACAAAAGCTTGTCTATGGTCCCTTTTCTCATGAAAATATACAGAGTCAAGTCTGCAAGAGGACTCAGCCCACGAAATATGATAGACAGTTCATGGAGGTTATAGTTAAATCTTACTCCACCTGCCAGGTTTGAAATGATGTTGGGCAGGAACAGCAGTGTGTAAATAAGCAGCACCAGAACCAAAACTGCCACAATTTGTTGTTTTTCATCAGAGTGGACAGAGATGGAAGTGGACAGAGTTTTGATGACCCCACCCAGGAAGAATATGAACAGTGGGAGGGGAAGGAGGAGGAAGATGCTAAAGACAGTGAATCTGACCTGATATTGAAACGAGAAACCAAAAATGAGGACAACAACAAGATCAAGAACCCAGACCAGGACACAGACCACCACAGAGCTCTTGATGGGTCGTCTGAAGCGGTACCACAGTGGGTGGGCGATGACCAAATACCTGTAATACAAGATGGACACAGAGTCTTTGAGGAGCTTCACAATTATATAGTAATATAAAGATCAGACACAGAAGTAGCTTCACACATACTGGACAGACAGATAGCTACCTTTCCAGGGTGATGCACACCATGAAGCAAACACTGACCATCAGAGCAGTATAGTAAATATAACTGAAGATATCAAATATTTTCTGATCCACAGTTGGTGCCACCCAAGTGATCAAGCAACAGAGCTGAATGAGGTCTGAGATGAGAAGGTTGATGACGTAGATCGGAGCAACATGATCATTTTGTACCTGCAGGAAAACATTGGTGAAAGTAAATAAGCAGTTGTAAACATGTTCGAACTCCACCTCTTCCCACATATGTCTTCTTGCTCCACCCAGCAGTTGTAGTCAGAGATATTTATGCATTTTTCATCAAACTCTCCTTTGTGATGTCAGAAATATCAGAGCTAATGTTACCACTAATGTTACCACGCCAATCCCTAATAATAATTGGGTAAGCAACTGGCTCTACTGGCTCTTGCTGTATGCTCCCCCAGTTTCAGAACCATTGGTTTAGCATGTCAGCAAGCTAAAATCTGTTAATTTGCTCGAAAAACTCAGACTACAGCTGAGGGTGATAAACCAATATATTGGTCTGATGATGGTGTTAAATGAAAAGTCACAGGATTATCCATCCATCCATTTCTTCTGTGGCAGCAGGCTAAGCAGGGTATTCCAGATATCCCTCCCTTCAGCCACGCTTTCTAGCTCCTCCTGGGAGATCCTGAGCATTCCCAGGCCAGATGAGATGTGTAATCCCTCCAGCAGGTTCTGGGTCTACCCTGGAATCTCCACCCAGTGGGACATGCCCAGAAAACCTCTACAGACAGTCATCAAGGAGGCATCATAATCAGATGCCCCAACAACTTCAACTGGCTCCTTTCGATGCAAAGGAGCAGCGGTTCTACTCTGAGCCCCTCCTGGATGTCTGAGCTCCCTAAGGCTGAGCCCAGCCACCCTATAAAGGAAACTCATTTTGGTTGCTTGCATCCACAGTCTCATTCTTTTCGTCACTACCCAAAGTTGATGACCATAGGGGAGGGTCAGACTGTAGAGCAACTCGAAAATTGAAAGGTTTTTCTTCTGGCTCAGTTCCCTTTTCCCCATGACAGTCTGGTACAACACCCACATTACTACTGACATTTCACCAATCTGCCTGTTGATCTCATGTCCCATCTTCGCGTGAATCTGGGATTCGACAATTGGTCTAAGCCTCCTTTTCAGCACCCTGGAGTGAACTTTCCCAGGGAGGCTGAGCAGTGTGATATCCAGTCCCCCTTTCTGACCCAAGCCCTGTTTTTCTGCTTTCTCCATAGCCCCTGTTTTTCTGCTTTCTCCATAGCCCCCCTGAACTTCACTGCGACTGTCTGCCAGCAGGTTCTAAGGTTGGTGCCACGACAGGCACAGACAACCTCCTGATCATGGCTCTTAATGGCCACCTCTGCAATGATAGCTTTGAGCATGTCCCAGTGGATTCTATGTCCCTTGCCTCACCTGGGGAGCAGGAGAAATTCTTCCAGAAGTGGGTGTTGAAGACCTCCTGGACAGGTACCTCTGCCAGAAGTTCTGTTGTTTGATTTGGCCAATCTATGACTAGCACAGAAGTCCAATAACAAGACACCACTCTGGTTAAGATCAGTCATGCTGCCCAAATACCCCCCTCCAGGTTTCTCCATCATCACCCAAGTGAGCGTTGAGGTCCCCCAAGACAACTATGGAGTTCCAAAATGACATCCCTTCCAGGACACCATCCAGAGACTCCAAGAAGGCTGGATACTCTGAACTGCTGCAGTGCTCAGCCAGGGGTTTGTGAGTATCCCCGTACCTGCATCTCTGGAAAACTCCAGAAAAGGAGAGAGTTCAGCACCTCTCCAGGAGTTTGGTTCCAAAGCCAGTGCTGTGTGTAGAGGCGAGCCCAGCTATATCTTGTTGGTATTCCTCCATGTCCCACCCCAGCTCCAGCTCCTTCCCCATCAGAGAGTTGACATTCCTCAACACCAGTCTACACAGCCAGGTGTCAGTATGCCAGCTAACTGTAACTCACTGAATTAGTCTCAGAGTTTTCTGACACAAAGACAATCCTAAACTGATGACAGTTATGACACTCAGTCCATGAAATGTTTTCCATATAGCCCAAATTCACAAAACAATTCATCTCACATGGCTTTACAACCTGTCCAAGCTGCTGTGCCTGGCAGATCAGAGACCATCTGTATTTTTTCTAGATTTTATTTGAACCATTCACTCCATGATGCTAATGAGCTTGCCATTTGCAATTTATTTTTATCAGCTAACATAACGATACAACCAATGCCATATCCATGCAGCTAGTTAAGTTACAGCTAGCTGGCTATGCCCATAGTTTCGGTTTCATTTGTTTTGGTTTGTTAGCAGGAAAAACTAGCCAACAAACATATCCATTCAGATAGTAAATCACATTTGTAGGGATAACAAGCGATCATGCAAACAAGCTAAGGTTAGCCATCTAGTTGTAACATAGTTTCACTACACTGATCTGGCCTTGATTGCTTTGTAACATTAGCTGACAAAGTAATTTTCAAACAACAACCCAGCAAATTTTCCAGCATTATTAGCCTGAGGAGTCTGGATGAATTAGCTGACGATATCCACTCAAGACAGTCTATTTCTATGTTAGTTACTTTGCAGTTTGGCTGCGTTAGCAAGAAAGCTATCCTGGCTAACCTGAGGTAACAAGACGACGAAAATCACAATATCAGATTTCATGTGCTGTGTTGTTATCTTACCTGTCCACAGGAAGAAAGCCACATCTGCGTCATTTTGGAGCTTGAAAACAGAGCAAAGCTCTGTCCATGACTCAAATGCACCACTGGTGTTTCCTCTACTTTTTGCCCGATGTCGGTCCAATTACTGTTTGGCTAGATGGCTTTTAGTGGATATTACTCTCTTCTTTTTATTCTTATGGGGAGTCTGTGTTGCAGTTTGTGTTGTGGAGGTTGCCGGTCACTTGCTACCAGACTCCATTTCTGTGTTATTGTGACGCTCTGTTGCCGCTGTATAGGAGCAAGCTGAATGGAGGCACTCGGGAGCAAGCTCACACGTCATTTGCATCACACCAACGTCATTTTTCCGGGAAAGTGCAACCCGAGGCACTTCACAATATATAGTTGTGCTCATAAGTTTACATACCCTGGCTGAATTTGTGATTTTTTGGCCATTTTTCAGAGAATATGAATGATAAGAGAAAAACTTTTATTTCACTCATGGTTAGTGGTAGGGTGAAGACATTTATTGTCAAACAACTGTGTTTACTCTTTTTAAATCATAATGACAACAGAAACTACGCAAATGACCCTGATCAAAAGTTTACATACCCTGGAGATTTTGGCCTGATAACATGCACACAAGTTGACACAAATGGGTTTAAATGGCTACTAAAGGTAACCATCCTCACCTGTGATCTGTTTGCTTGTAATCAGTGTGTGTGTATAAAAGGTCAGTGGGTTTCTGGGCTCCTGACAGACCCTTGCATCTTTCATCCAGTGCTGCACGGACATTTCTGGATTCTGAGCCACGGGGAAAGCAAAAGAATTGTCAAAGGATCTGCAGGAAAAGGTAACTGAACTGTATAAAACAGGAAAGGGATATAAAAAGATATCCAAGGAAGTGAGAATGACAATCAGCAGTGTTCAAACTCTAATTAAGAAGTGGAAAATGAGGGATTCTGTTGAAACCAAACCACGGCCAGGTAGACCAACAAAGCTTTCAGCCACAACTGCCAGGAAAATTGTTCGGGATGCAAAGAAAAACCCAGAAATAACTTCAGCTGAAATACAGGACTCTCTGAAAAAAAGCGGTGTGGCTGTTTCAAGATGCACAATAAGGAGGCACTTGAAGAAAAATGGGCTGCATGGTCGAGTCGCCAGAAGAAAGCCATTACTATGCAAATGCCACAAAGCATCTCGCTTACAATACGCCAAACAGCACAGAGACAAGCCTCAAAACTTCTGGAACAAAGTCATTTGGAGTGATGAGACCAAAATTGAACTTTTTGGCCACAACCATAAACGTTACATTTGGAGAGGAGTCAACAACTATGATGAAAGGTGCACCGTTCCTACGGTGAAACACGAAGGTGGATCGCTGATGTTTTGGGGATGTGTGAGCTACAAAGGCACAGGAAACTTGGTCAAAATTGATGGCAAGATGAATGCAGCATGTTATCATAAAATACTGGAGGAAAATGTGCACTCATCAGCCCAGAAGCTGCGCATGGGACGTACTTGGACGTTCCAACATGACAACGATCCAAAACACAAGGCCAAGTTGACCTGTCATTGGCTACAGCAGAATAAAGTGAAGGTTCTGGAGTGGCCATCTCAGTCTCCTGACCTCAGTATCATTGAACCACTCTGGGGAGATCTCAAACATGCAGTTCATGCAAGACAGCCCAAGAATTTACAGGAACTGGAGGCTTTTTGCCAAGAAGAATGGGCAGCTTTACCATCTGAGAAAATAAAGAGCCTCATCCACAACTACCACAAAAGACTTGAAGCTGTCATTGATGTTAAAGGGGGCAATACATGGTATTAAGAACTGGGGTATGTAAACTTTTGATCAGGGTCATTTGGGTAGTTTTTGTTGTCATTATGATTTAAAAAGAGTAAACATAGTTGTTTGACAATATATGGCTTCAGCCAACCACTAACCATGAGTGAAAAAAACGTTTTTCTCTTATCATTCATATTTTCTGAAAAATGGCCAAAAAATCACAAATTCTGCCAGGGTATGTAAACTTATGAGTACAACTGTATATAACTGAATGAGAAGGGGAATATCTAATTTTTCAGCTTAGGTAGCAGCCTGTTGACTCATTGGCATTAACAAGCGATTAAAACGCAGAAAATGTTGCTTAATGTCCCTTTAGCCAATTTCATCACAGGGCCTCATAATTCATGATGTCTTCAAGCCTCTTTCTCAGCCACGTTGATCACAACTGAAAAGAAAAGTCTTGTTTTGAGACCAACTATTTAATTTTTCAGGCACTTAAAAAAGACAAATCAAGTTTGCAGCACACCGTTACCAATTTTTTATTTTTTTAGTTTCTAAAACTCAAAGATTCAAGTTTATCTAAAGAAGAAAAGTAAGTTATGTCAACCAAAAAATTAGATATTAGCAAAACTTTTTAAAGTTTATTTCAAAGTCAACTCAAAAATCTATTGCAGTGCTTTGCCTTGAAATTTTAAGTCATCTCAACTATTTTTTCTTTTATGGTGCAAATAACTATTTTTTTTTTAAAGAAAACACCTGGATATACCCTTAGAAAAATGTGTAAATGAAAAATCATCAAGAAATCGTGTGGAAATTAAAAAAAAAAAGTTGTCTTTTTAAAATTCTGTTACTCGATGCCTGTAGCACTGACAGTGATTCTGACTGCTGGGGGAAAACTTCAGAGTGTTACCTTTCAAAAGAGACCATGCATATACTCCACATGGTTCAGGAACAGCTTTCAGTTTACTTTGGGTATAATTTGGATAGGTGTTTTTATGTAACATAAGCATACATGTTATCAGCCAGTTCAATATCCTTTATAGACAGACTGTATGACAGACATATGACACAGACAGTAAAAAAATAAATCTGTCATAATGAACATACCTGAGAATAAAGAGCATAGATGGCCACGAGGGTCAAAGGAAGGCCGATACCAATGATTGTGCATTTCACCACATCCATGATGAATTCAGCTTTTTCGTCATACTCAGAGCCAAATATGTTGCTGTCATTATGGTGATGGAAGGTGACATTGCTGCTTTTGTCCTGTGAGTTGGTGTAAATGTAGAAATCTTCCATTCTGAGTGAAACCTGTTGTTTGAGAGATCAAGTTATGGACAGAGAACAGGTTTTGGTAACATTTTAGATTACAGCCCACAAGAAACTGCAGAACTGCCCTGGAGGTTAAAATTACGGTGTAATTTTCTGTTAGAATGCTGTATCAGTACAATCTGCATGAATGTATACTGTATATGTAGGCACTGGAGAAAAACTGAATAAGGTGGTAATAATTCAGGATTTTACAGAGAAATTATACTGTAATTTAATTACTGAGTACCTATTGTATTATTACGGGGTAGATATGACCTACTGAGCAATAATTTGGATGTTAGGGAGGATCACAGAGATAATTAATAGTGCAGTTCTTATTTAAATACCGGGTGTCTATTCTGTTTTTTTCAGGGTATTTAACTACTGAACAATAATCTCTTGTTTGGGAGGAACTTTACAACTGCCGTTATAATTTAACTACTGAGTACCTGTTCTATTACTATTACATGGTACAGGATGACCACAAAACTGAGAAAAAAGTGGATGCTTCAAGGAAGATGGAGTGAAGACATCTGCATAAATTTGATGTGATTTTTATTTTAAAATGATCTTATTGCCAACATAGAGGCAAGCTACATTGTTCCTTCATAATTTTTGGGTACCTAACTTTCCTATTGTGTTGTGGTTCATGTTCAAATGAAGATAATTAAGATTAGGAATATGGTAAGATGGACATACCTTTGCTTTTGTCAACCTGTATTTATTGTTGGGGAATTTCTATCTACTTTGTCACTTACTGCTACAACTGGGAACAAAATCAGGCATTTATATTAACAACAGTGCAGCACTTAAAGGGAACATCACCCTATCATCACCTATCATTGGTTTAGTTTACAGCCCGCATACCCTGTAGTTACCCTATAACTAAATGTAACAGGGGGAGAACTAATGGTGCTTGAGATTACAGCCTGCATACCCTGGTCTTACCCTGCAACTAAATTTAATGAGAGGGAAACTAAGAGCGCTTTAAATTACATTCCCATTACCCTGTACTTATCCTATAGTTAATGTAAGAAGTGGGAAACTACCAATGCATATATATCTAACTGTGTAACTAGAGACAATATGAGAAGCATTTGTTCTGAGTTTACATGCCTCAAAATATGGAAGAACAAACTAAATTAGATGCAGTTTTCTGTCAGAAGAGTATATAAACCATATGTGTTGTAATTCATACCTTATATTTTGTCTTGTTTTTTTGTGGGATTAAAGGAAGCACAGAGCTGAAAAAAGGTAAGCTCATACCCAGAGGAGTTATACTGCTGGCTAAACACAGTTTGACAGAATTTTGAAAACAACAACAACATTTTAACATGAAAATGTTCCAGAAACCTTTGCTGCATGTCCTCCATCTCTCTGTGTGTCTTCATGTCCTGTCTGTCTGTACTGTCTCCTGTCAATAAAGGCTTAAAAATTAATTACAACTTGAAGTTATTCTGTTGTGTTTAGAAGGGACTAAAGACCAATGATTCATGCTCTTCTTTCACTAAAATATCATTAAGTGGATCATAAGCTAATTGTAACCTGTCTTAGGTTCCAGAACTCCTACTCACGTTGTCACAACACACAAAACTCTTTTGCATATCTCAGCTGGCATCATTTCCTGGAAAACTGCACACATCTCTATAAATATGGATCAGAACTCCAGATATTATATAGACGTGTGTGTGTGTCCAGACCTGAGCAAGTACGTCCCACTGAAAGGTTTGATGTGCCCCATAAGGTTCACCATTAAACCGTTATCAGACCTTTATTTTAAAGGAGGTCAGTGCTGTGTTCATTGGTAATGATAATGAACTGTATCTTTTATATTAAAAAAGTTTATGTTTATATCGTTTTCCTTCTACTGTTGCTGTTACTATTGTTGCAACCTGTAAACATCAAGTTTGGGACATTGCCAACAAAATATTAGCCCACAATTCATCACATGGCAATTCAGAAAGGGTGACCAACAGTAGAAGTGCCCTATACGTGACACTCCTGGTCATGCCATTATTACAGATTTGCCATTAGGACCTTATATCATTTGTGTCTGGGCCACGGCAGGCTGATCTATTTGTCATATGGACCCCATGAAAAATAATTACTCAACCCTGGTCTAAACCATAGTACTACTTTGTTATTTATTGATTTCATACTTAATTGTGCATGCTCTATCTCATTTTCCTCATGTTACTCTAATTCTTTCTTTACCTCATTGTATTGCATACATATATATGTATATATGTAACATTTTGGAGTATTCTGTACACTTACAGTCCAAAGCTGTCTACATGTTACAGTTTAAATATTATTTTCAAAATAGTTCATTTATCCTTTTTAATCATGTAATACTAATATAAAAGTGATATGATCAAAATTTACCTGTGAAAGCTGCAAGATTCCACCTGGATGAGTTCCCTACACCAACGTCTCATGTGTCGTCCTCTGCATCCAAACAGTCTGTGCAGTAAATATGGTGTGTGACAACATGCAGCAGGAAGAGAGAAAAAATAGTCAGGCATGAATATGGAAATGAAATCAACGGAACAGTCACGATCAGCAGGAAAGAATAATTAAAAACATTCAGAGCTTATATACTGTATATCAACCAAGTTTAGAGGTTTGTTTTACCTTTTTTATCTTTATGTTACACCAAATTCTGTTATTCTACTGTCATGAGAACAGAATATTTTTTTTAAAGTATCTCAGTTGTGATTAATATCTGTTTGCTTCTTGGATTATAAAACAATAATGGACAGAGCAGACTGGATATTTTTGGTGTTGTTTGCCGAGCTTGTGGAGGATTGACAGTGTTGGGAACGGACTCAGTACATGTACTCAGGTAGAGTGCAGTATTGAGGTACTTTACTTGAGTTTTTCCACTGTACAATATTTGATTTCCTCTACTACATCTCAGTAGGAAATATTGTACTTTCTCCATGATATAACCTGCAATTACAAAAAGAGAATGTGTGGTGTTAGGAGGTCATGTTGAACTGTATGAATCAGACAAAGACGTGCAGGAGAGAAGAGCTCCACCCAGACTGAGGAAGGGTGGGGATTTAGCAGGGAGTGGCATCACTACTGTGATGAACTCTGCCTCCAGCTACCTACCCATCATTTAAATAACTGTCTGAGGCTCAAAGATTAGAACAAAGATTAGAAATAAGTCTCATGATCCCTCCAGATTTATCTTGTGTCCCTCTGGAGGGGCCGACCTCTGAGCTGGAAGCCACTGGACTGATGACTATATTAGTATAAGTGTGTACTGCAATGCAATATAAATTGTCATTCATTCATGTAAATGCTGACATTGATTAACAGACATGTAAAAGAAAAATATTTATATTTTACTTAAAATAGCATTTCTTTCAAAATATTTGTCACTGTCAAATTGACACTAATCAACAATGACAGTGATGGCAATGATGAACATAAACTTGAAAATTGTATACATATATATATATATATATATATATATACACACACACACACACACACAGTATATGTGACATATTTATGAGACTAGAACAGTTGCTAGGCTTTCTGTTGCACTTTGTGTCAGGTCATGTCGTATAATGACTTGTACAGTGTGTGCAAATTCCCTTTTCACAGAACAGAGGGGGGTTTGTGTCTCTACATCCCAAGTTTCAACCCTGAACAAACAGTCATGTGTTAGGTTAGGGAAATTTCATATCAAGTACAAAAATGCAAGAGTGCCTAAGTGCAGGTGTGCAAAATGTGCCATGATAGTGCAGGACTACAGACAAGGTGCTAGCTGCTATTGAGCATCTATAGCACTTGGAATGAAAGAGGTATGAAATCTTTTAGTCCTCCAGACAAGTGCTCTGAAACGGCAACCTGAGGGCAGCAGCTCAAACTCCCCTTGAAGTGGGTGGTCCTGACAGACCAGTATAACATTAGCCCCTGAGATTTTACTGGCACTTTTCACAAGACATTGAAGTAGATTTCTACAAGACAGATTAAGGTTTCCAAACCAAGCAATAATACAGAAAGTTAAAACAGATTCAAACAAAGTCTCTGTTGGACTTTTTTCGAGGTAAAATCAGCATGGGATTCAAAAGTCAATTTGTTGTCAAGAACAACTACCCCAATATCAACACCTTTTATAACAGCTGGAAGAGGGTGGCAACTTCCTAAAATCAATTACCATGGTTTTTGTTTTGGACAAATTTAGATGGAGGAAATACTTGTCACACCAAACCACAAAATCAGCCACAACTGGCCCATGATCCTGTTCCTCCCTTTCAAGAAGGCTAACAATAACAGAACCATCAGCAAACTTTAAAAAGTGTCCTTAATTGCTTCTGCATCATTGGTGTACATGATGTAAAGAAGAGGGGAGAGACAGCAACCCTGGGGGGAATCGGAGGAAGATTTGATCCGGTTGGAGATAACATTGTTAACTCTCACACACTGTGACCTATCAGTTAAAAAATCCATTATCCAACCAACCAGGTTAAAGTGATATTCCACCCCAGAATGACAATCCACTCAATATGTACTCACCCCTATGCTGATGTGAGGATGGGTGAAGATCTTCAGTTCACAAAACAATCCTGGAGTTTCAGCAGAAAACAGGGTTGCAGCCAAATCCAGTACAATGGCAGTGAATGGTGACCACGGATAAAATGTAGAAGAAAGAACACAAGACAAACACAAAATGTCTCCATCCTGCTCGTGTGGTGTAATCCAAGTGTGTGACATTAAAATCTAACCACAAAAGACACCATTTACACCATGTTTTTAGCCAAAATGTCAACTGTAGCCTTGTAGCATGTCAACATGGCATTGATGTATTGCAAGACTGTGTATATCTCGCGAGATGTATCGTGAGACTTCGTATATCTCTTAACCCTGCTGTTGTGTTCGTTGCGGCTAACACCCATAGTGTTCCGGTCACTTTTGACCAGGATAGTTTTATTCCATTATAAATCCACAATAATACATATATTATCACCTAATGTTGTATTAGATCTTTTTATCAACTTCAGCTCTTGTAAGCATTACAAGTTTTGAACTTGTATTTGCTGTGTATGTCCTGCAGGCCTCATTTACTTGAGCTCATACCACTCGTTTTTTTAAGAAAAAAAAACATTATATACATATTATTTTTACTATAACAAATACTAAGATGAAACCTATTGTACTATTTATCACAGAGTACTTCACTGAAATGTTTACCAAAGTCACTTTTTTGAAACCAGTTAAATTTTCTAAACTGTGGCACAAAATAACAACTTTTGTGTTCCCGGTCAGAATTAACCGGTATGATTTATTTTATTGAAAACAAAAGCCCAGATGTACACAGGGTAAACTAAACTATACTACAAAAGTATTGCCTGAACCATACACTGTATGAACACATTTACAATTTTCTATTGGAGCTCTGAAAAGACAGTGCCATAGTGTCATCCTAGTGTTCCTGGCTTCTCTCCTCCTGATCACTGTCATGGTCAAATATGAGGTCCATAGCTTCACCTGCAGTATATCTCTTGGCCATCATGCTGCCACAGACTGAACTGTGAGCAGGGCCTCAGAAAGACTTTATATACCAGAGCTGCAAGAAAGTTGTACGATTGAAACAATGTTACGGTTTTGATTGTCAGCAGGTGTGGTTCCCGTGGGGTAAAAACTATATTGTCAACAGGTTCCCGTGGGGGTTGCCATGGAAGCCAAAAAGGGGCATAAGATGTGTGTGTGTGTGAGTGTGTGTGTGTGTGTGTGTGTCTGTGTGTGTGTGCATGTGTGCATGCACGTGTGTGTGTCTGCTCAAAGACACCTGTGTGTTGAGGTGTGAGAAAGGAGAGTAAATATGTGCTTGAACTCTGTATTATACACTAATTGTAGTCTTACCCATTCATGTCCAATGACCGGTCATTTTTGACCGGGAACACCATGGGTGTATACAAGTCCCATAAAACACAAATTTTTATAAAAATATTTCAGATTTATTTTATGTGTTCAAATGCCATGTGTGAACAAAGTCATGGAAGCTCATGACAAACGAATGAAATTTACTGCACTTTTTTAGAGAGGAAACTTGTAAACCGGTCAGATTTGACCGGAACACAACAGGAGGGTTAACAGATGCACATGTGAAAATATCGCAAAAATATTGCGAGATAAACTCATGTTTAATTGTTTCTAATCTAATGTCTACAAAATGTCTAATGTAAACAAACCCGTCTAATGTGTAACAGGTCTTCCATTCTCTCCTCTGCTGGCTGCTCCAGTTAGACAGTAGTGAGAGCAGGCAGGTGGGGTTAGCACCTCTGTCCAGCTGTTACCACCATCTCCAGCTTCTTCTTCTTCAGGCTTGTTCTGACAGCAGTTCCAGCAGGTGCAGCATCAGTGCTGGTCAAGATAACATTTGGGGTAGAAGACGTTGCCTCTGGTTCTGGTTGTTCCTCAGAGTCCACTGTCTTAGAGTTTTTTGGTAAGTCCAAAATTTGCAAGTAAACTTCCTTGTTTCCTTTCAGCTGTAAAGCAATAAACACACATTTCAGCCAGCAGACTAAGTAAGACTAAACAATTTTTTTTTTTCTGAATTCTGTGACAAGCTGGTTTTTCCTCAGCACCAGGACTGCAACACCTGAACACCCCCTAGATACGCCCACTCACACACCCATCCACAATTAGGGTTTCCAACTGTCCCATATTAGCCGGGACATCCCGTAAACTGGGCTAAATTGGTTTGTTTCATACAGGACCTCAATTGTCCCGTATATTGAGTGTTAACTCTTGTAAATACAGAAGACTGCAATCTACAGATCCTAGATCAGATAAAACGGCAGTGGCAGATCATGTGTTGATCACACCGCCTGTCGTCCAATCACAGGCCTCCTCCCATGCATCAGTTGTATACAACACAAATGCGCCAAGTCCTGCAGAAAGAAAAAAAAAAAAAAAAAAGTTTGGGTAATGTGTAGTGTTGTTTGGTTGGTTTGGCAAAGAGAAACATGGAAAAAAAATGCAAAAAAGAAAGGACTGTGCAAACAACGGGAAGCAAAAAAGACTGTCCTGTCAGCGGTGACTCAACGAAAGCCTTCTGCACTTTATGCCGTCGGGAATTTTCGATTGGACACAGGTGAAAATTACCTAACTCAGCATGCTTCCACAGAAATGCACAAGAAGGCCATGCTAGCTAGAAGTGCTAGCAATATCAGTGTATTCTTCATTACATCTACTGCAGAAGATGATAAAATTGCAGCAAGCGAGGCCTCATATGTGTACCATATGGTAAAACACGGACTCAGCTACAACAGCACGGACTGTTTTGTCAAGCTCAATGGTGCCTTATTTCATGACTCAAATGCTGTGAAGAAGATTCAACTGGGAAGAATAAAAGCAGAGATGATTGCAATGAATGTTTTAGGACCAAAGACTGTGCGGGGTATTTTGATTGATCTGTCCCCAACCGAAGGTGAGCCAGTGTATTTTTCCATGGCCACAGATGCTTCAAATAAGGGAAAGAGAAAAATGTTTCCAGTGTGTGTTCAATATTTCTCTGTGTCTGAGGGACAGCAGTGCAAGTTACTTGGCTTTTATGATGAAACTGCAAATTGCATACATCAAGCTCTGATGAACTGTCTGGAAAAGCATGAGCTGGATATTAGAAAAATCACAGCCTATGCAGCAGATAACGCAAACGTCAACTTTGGAAAACACCATTCATTTTACCAGTTGCAACAAATGCATTCTGAAAGCTAATTGCCCAGCGCATATAGCGCATAACACCTGCAAGCATGCTTGTGATCAGCTGTCAGTGGACACTGAGTCTATTGTTATGAAGATCTACAGTCACTTCTCAGTATGCACTTCCTGAAGAGGGAATTGCTGTTGACACTGAATGGCGTGAAATTCTGCGTTATGTTTGCACACAACAGCTCTCTCTTTATCCAGCTGTTGATCATCCCCTCCAGAGCTGGCCAGCTCTGACACCATACTTCAGGTCACTCAGGGAGACCTGTCCTGTAGCACTTCTTCCACAATGTGGGGTGTGTTTTTGACCAACTCGTAAAAACACTGGAGGAAACAAAGCTCTGCATCACAGGTGTGTATGAGGAAGTCCGAAAGTTCAAAATGAAGATGTTTCAGCAGAAACAGGGCAGCTTTTTTGGATACCAGACCAAGCAGCTGATGGACAGACAAGTGTCAGCACAAAAGTCCAAGCAGCAAGAGGACTTTGTGAAGTTCTATGACTCTGTAATTGCATACATTGACAAGTGGTTTGACTTCTCACAAGAAAATGTAATGCTGAAACTGAAACCAACTGGTCTTTAAGAGAGCAGCTCTTTTCACTGACCTGGAGCACATGGTGGCTGCCCTCAAACTGACAGAGACAGTCAACATGGACCAACTCTATGAAGAGTTCTGTGCAAACCAGGAGGGAATACAGAAAGCCAGGCAGGATACCTCAAAATCCACGGATGAGAAGTGGGGTGCGGTTTTCCAACCCGAACCTGATCAGCATGTTCAGTATCATCTCATTTCATTGTCCTCCGTGTGCCAGGCTCAAATGCCTTTGTTGAGAGGATTTTCCCTTATTTAGAAGTGAGAAAGTTGGCAATCCTATCCATGATCCACTCACCCATTCATTCCTTGTTCGCACCACCACTCAGTTCACTGTCCATATCTTTCATTCAGTCAGGAGAGCAGGAGAGGACAGAGTAGGAGACACAAACAGAGTAGCTCAGCGCGGCTTAAAAACAAAGTAATTAATAATTTATTCCTTTTTTAAGACGTTTCATCCACCACTGTCTGACATCCTTTGGTCACCACAAACTCCAACCTTCAAAACATCTGGATCGCTTCCTCCCTCTTCCTCAATCAGCTGATCACTGAAGCTGGTCATTCATCCTCAATCCAGCAACCAAATCCCGGACTGGATTTTATGTCTGACTGGACTGGACTGACTGACTTGACCCTGTAAGTCAGTGCTTCTCAATCCTGGTCCTCAGGCCCCCCTGCCCTGCATGTTTTAGGTGTTTCCCTGCTCCAACACACCTGATTCAAATGATCAGCTCATCATCAAGCCTCCACAGAAGCCTGATAATGACCTGATCATTTGAATCAGATGTGTTGTAGCAGGGAAACATCTAAAACATGCAGGGCAGGGGGGCCTGAGGACCAGGATTGAGAAACACTGCTGTAAGTGAACTATTTTTTTTCTTCTTTTCTGTTTGCTTGAAGGTTTTTTCTTTTGAGGAAATGAGCTGAATTAACTTTATTTATAACCTGACTGGAACTGAACTGAACCCTTTTTTACTATCTCTATTGCTTTTGTGGGTTTTTGGGTGATTTGTAAAACACTTAGTGCAGTCAATTGATTAAAATATTTAATTGCAATTAATCGCATGAGTGTCTGTAGTTAATCGCAATTAATCGCACATTTTTTATTTGTTCAAAATGTATCTTTAAGGGATATTTTTCAAGTGTTTAAAGTGTAATTTAAATGTAACTTTATTGTAATCTTATAAAATACATTAACTAAAAACAATGACAACTATTGTCCAGAAACCCTCAAAGGCACTGCATTTGGCATAAAAAATATGCTCAAATAATAACATGACAAACCCATCAGGCACAAATGAGCATATTGACCTGCTCAATTTAACATTAGTTAAATTTGTGCAGTTTCTTTTGTACTTAGAAAAAAAATCAAACCAACTAAACTATACCAAAGACCTGACTGACTTATAATAATGATGATGATAACAATAACAGGTACAAAAGTCAAACTATCACAGTTCTCATCTGTGAGGAATTTCTCACATCTAAAACTTTTCCTGTTTTCTATGAAGAATTTCAAACAGTAATAAACGCTCGCCCTGCTGGAATTCTGTGGTTGATGAAATACCGTTCTGAGAGGAAAGTCAGTGAAGTGTGGTGGGAGTTGAGTGGTGGGATGGTGCCCTAGACTAGCGCCCTCTATTGACCAGCCACCACTGTCAGAACTGCAGCTAAAATGATGAAGCTCAGGTCTTACCAATGACACATTAGGTGCGTTTGAGATGAACTGCGCCTTGCCTGGAGCAGCGCCGTCGTATAGGGGGGAAAGGTGATGACAATTCTAAGGGCCCACAGCCCACTAGGGCCCACACACAGCCCCCAGTAGCCTCTATGACTAAATTATTATGCATAGACTTAACTAATATATATTCATACTAATGAATCCGAACTAGAACAAAGCCACAAAGTCACACAATATTTTAATTTTAATAATTTCAATAATCCCCTTGGCACCTTCTTAAAAAATGGTTTGGTCCACACCACAGTTCGCTCTTCCTCATGGGAATTAAGTGAGCGCGAGCAAACTCCAGCAGGGAGTGAGGGAGATCAAATAGGCTAGGAGATGGCCCCCCAGACTTGAGACTTGAGAAGGAGGCCAGGAGTAAGAGCAGCAGAGCAGGGGCCCAGGACATCAAACAATTTTTCTCTAAGAATGGTGAGAGTAAAACTACAGAGGGCGACTGAAACGATTAGCCTACTTGTTCATTCATTTATTGTCTGTAACCTTACCTTTGACGGGGTGCAGGCTGGAGCCTACGTTAGCTGTCTCATTGGGCCGGTCTAAACTCTGGACAAGTTGCCAGTTCATTAAAAAGTCGCCAGTTCATTATAGAGCAACGATTCCTAGTGTAGCTAGCTAACTGAACATTACTAATTTGGAGGCTACTACAGCGGACTGTGTGTTTCACACATATCACTGTCGGACAGTGCTCCACAGTATGAACCCACTCAGAGGCTGCATTGAATTGTATTATGACGCATTCAAGTTCTGCTCAGTAATTATGAGCATCAGGCGAAGGTCAATTACGTTATCATGATGTGTTCAAATGTGGTCTTGTAAAAATGTGTTATTGGTGGGACGTGTGAATAGCCTAAATACAAAAAAGTTAAATGTTCAAAGATTTGTTGTTGTTGTTTGTTTTCATATCAATATAAAATAAAAGACACCATAATAGCTGACAACAACAAAGTAAAAAGACCATTTAGAATTTTGGACAGTTTACACTGACTTTTGAATGGTTTAAAAATATTTTTTGCCTGGCAAAGTGAAGCTGTCTGCCTAGAGCTATGGTACTAAGAAGCCCATTTAGATTTTGTGCATTCCAAGACTAGGTTAGTTCTGCAACAGTTTTTCCATGAAACATAACATTTAATGTTTACAATATATATTGTAATAATGGAACAATAAACCTTTATGCTCTGCTGCTCCAGAATCAGCAGTGGCTGCTTCGTCTGAGTTTGACCCCGCAGCAGACCCTCACCCCCAGCAGTCCAATGATGCCTTTGATGGTGAGTGAGTGATGTAGACACTGGTTGGTTGTTTTGGTTTATTAGTGAACTGCTGTACCACTGGCAATGACGAAGACATTAATCAACCCCTTGGCTATTTCAATTATATAATCAATAGCAAAATATAGGCTACATTTTTCTATAACTCAATTTACGTTACTGTTGCTGTTGACAGAGCCAGGCCCAAGTCCCCAAGGCAAGGCTACTTCAGATAGTGAAGGGAATTGTGAAGCAGATCGAAGCTGTTGCAGTCATGAAACTGCTGAAGACAGTCAGAGCACAGGAAGTACAGAAAGACAGGAAAGAGAGAACAAGGAGGAAGAATATTTAAAATGCGACCCAGGATTATGGCCAGAGAAGCTCACAGACCATCGTGAGATTATTGTCAAAAAGCTAGCCACAGTCAGACCTGACCTTGATAATGCCAAAGGATTCAGAAGGAAGGAAATTTCCAGAGTATTTACAGTATACAAAGTCAACAAATGGACGGGAAAAACAGAAGAGAGACTGGTTAATGTACAGTGAAAGCGCAAGGGCAATATATTGTGTGCCATGCATGTTATTTTCGGGTGATGGCCTAAAAAAATCAGCCAGTGCACTTAACACCAAAGAAGGGTACAAAATATCAAATCTCAAATGGCGGAGAATGTACAGCAAATTCCCTGACCATGAAGTTTGCAAGGCGCACAAAACCTGCTACCTCAAGTGGAAAAATCTGAGATATTCTTTGATGGAAGCAAAGGGGATAGACAGCCATCTGCAACAAGAAATCCAACTTGAAGTTGAAAGAAACAAAGCTATTCTTGAGAGAATATTAGATGTCACTCTTTTTCTGGCCTCAAGAAATTTGCCATTCAGAGGGAGCACAGAAACGCTTGGTGATGTAAAGAATGGTAACTTCCTTGGCACTGTAGAACTTGTAGCCAAGTACGATCCTCTGTTGAATGATCATCTGAGAAAAGTGAAGGAGAAAAGACCAAGCACCAGAGTGACCCATTACCTTAGCCCAGAGTCTCAAAATGAGTTCATAGAACTCTGTGGAGATAGAGTTTTTAAAGAAATACTGAAGGAAAGGGAGTGTGTAATTTATTACTCATTAATATGTGATGCAACTCCTGATGTCTCCCACAAGGAACAGAATGTAATTCTGTTGAGATATGTGGTTCAGAAGGAGAATGATCAGTGGGATGTAACTGAACGTTTCTTGCAGTTTGAAGAATTCAGTGGCAAGTCTGGCCATGAAATATCAGAGATGATACTGAAGACATTAGAGGAGCACCACATTGACATTGCAGACTGCAGAGGCAGGGCTTTGACAATGGCTCGAACATGTCAGGAAAAGTTAAAGGGGTCCAGGCTGAAATAAGGAAAATAAATCCACTTGCTACATATTCACCATGTGCCTCACATACTCTAAATATTGTTGGAGTACATGCTGCAGAGTCATGTACCAACGTTTCAACATTTTTCGGGTGTTTGAATCGCTTGTACAATATCTTCAGTGCCAGCCCAGAGAGATGGGCCATTCTCAAAGAAAAGAGTGGCTGCTCCCTTCACCGCATGTCTGATACCCGTTGGAGTGCCCGCATAGCGGCTGTTAAACCAATTGCAAATCACTTACCATCGCTCATAGAGGCCCTGGATAGCATCCTTGCTAGATGCAGCTTGACTAATGAAGTCAAATCAGAGGTCACTGGTCTGAGGAGTTATTTTACATCTTTCAAAGCCATTGTTCTCCTGACTGTCTGGAAACTGTTCTGTCCATTGAAGACAGAAACATAATTTTGCAGTCAGGAAAAGTTACACTAGATGTGGAAGCAGCCAACATAGAGGCATTGAAGGAAGAAATGCAGGTCTTTCGCGACTCATGGGATGACTTCCTTGCAGAGGCTTCCCTCATCGCAGAAGCTATTTATTTATTTATTTATCATACATTTCTGTAAATGTGCCAGTGTTAGCCAAAGGCTAGTTTCCAACCGTAGTCCTCCGGCATGGTGTTAAAAGCCATTAAGACATACAAGGGTCATAATACATTAAGAAAAGAAAAAAAAAAAAAAAAAAAAAAAAAAAACAGGGACATAGGAGAGATAAAATTTGAAGTAAGAATACACCATATCAATATGACACTAAAAGAGAGACAATCAATACAATACTACCGAGACAAATACAACAGATGGACAGTTATACACGACAAAACCATTATGTGCGGTGCAATTAAATACAATTGGCAAGATGAACTGTCAGGGATGAGTTATTAAGATGAAAGTGCAGCAATGCAAAGACCAGAGCAGGGTTTCTTGTTGGAGTTGTGCTAAAATGGATTGAGAGACACAACGAAACCAAAGACATAAAGTGCAACAGTGCTCATGGAGAGTGCTGCAGTGCTCTGCTCATAGAAATTGTTGGAGTTAGTGTTAGCTGTCAGATGTGAGTAAATGGAATGGAGGTGCAACAATGCAGAGACCGGAACACAGGTTCTTTTTGGGAGTTATGCAAGATGAGTTAAGAAGAAGTAGTACATATCTAAAGTGCTGCAGTGCTAAAATGACTTGAGAAGAGGTAGCACCTTGTAAAGTGTTGCAGTGCTCCTTATGGTTTACCCATGTCACTGCGCATGTCCGTGGGAACATGCTCAGCAGCATGGGGAGCTAAGTACATTCAGTTAACAATGATTACAGGTCTGGTTAGACTTGAGCCAGTCTTTTAAATGCCTTTTAAATATAAGAAAGGAGGAGCAGTCTCTTATGGAAGTTGGCAGGCCATTCCAGATTTTGCTGCCTCTGACTGATATAGCAGACTGTGAGAAGGAGGTGCGCCTAAATGGAATTGCGCAGTCTCCTCTTGTGGTTGCTCTAGTGTTGGTACCGTTGGTGGATTTACGTTCAAAAAACTGACTCAGGGATGGAGGTGCCAATCTGTTCACAATCTTATACATACAACATGCAAGTTTAAGCGTGATAAGACTGTCAAAGCTCAATAGATTATGACGTGTAAGGATGTCACAGTGATGATAAGAGAATGATTTTTTGTCGAAGGTTTTCAAGGTTTTTTTTATAAAGAGATTCAATTGGTTTAAGTATGGTTTTTCCCGTTAACCCATAAGAACCCAGACCCCTTTCTCCTTCAAGGAAAATTATGGGGGACATAACACAGACTAAATAGACACCAAAGAACACATTTTTGACATTTTTTTCAAAATACCACCCCCTACTGTCAAAGATCTGTAATGTTACATATATGTCACATTGGGCGTTAAGCATCCGGAACCATTTCTTCTTCAAGTAAAAACATGGGGGACAAAACAGACTAAAAAGACCACATAGAAGACTGCTGCCCCCTACTGACTGACTGACTGACTACTGCTACTGCCCCCTACTGTCAAAAATCTG
This sequence comes from Lutjanus argentimaculatus, assembly GCA_034769285.1. Classification (NCBI taxonomy): domain Eukaryota; kingdom Metazoa; phylum Chordata; class Actinopteri; order Lutjaniformes; family Lutjanidae; genus Lutjanus; species Lutjanus argentimaculatus. The sequence continues at coordinate 25,044,489 of JAWZSL010000005.1, forward strand.
TAATTTGACATATGTGTCACATTGGGTGTTAATGGTAAATTTATTCCTCGCATGAAAATAAATCAGCCTGACAGTCTTTTTTTTTTGTTTTTTGTAACAAAGATTTGTCTTTTTATTTGCATTTCCACAAAATCATAACTTTACTTCTTAGGTTTAACAACAAAAACCTTTTCTCAGATTTGTTTTACAACGCAAAAATTTGCTAACTGAATAATAATTAAAAAAAATATATATATAATAATAATAATAATAATAATAAAATAAAATAAATAAGACTTCCTCATACTGGAGTGCTTCTCAACAAGTTACTGTAGCTGTAGAAAACTGAGCAACAGACTTATGTAGTAAACTTGATAAAACACATATCTCAGAACACTGTAGGAACAAAACTTATGTATGCTCAGCACCATGTTTGAACCATTGTTATCACCATGTGTGACAGTTAAATCTAGGCCAAATGGAAACATCTGAAACAATTTCTTTCCTCAGTGAACAAAGACACACATCGCATTTCTCACAGAGGGTGGTAGTTGCATTGATTTTGCAGAATTTGCAACGACCACGCTTGTCACATTTCACAGGCCAGTGTGCAACCTGGTCCGCATGAACATCATCTGGAACTCAACACGAACTCTCTTGGGAGGTGGTGGTGGAGTTTTGGTGTTGAGTGATGGACGGCCCCTTTGTGAATGCAGGAGAATAAGGCTAGTTGCGACCTCGGCCTGGAAGCTCCTTTGTTTCAGTGGCTTGTGGACACCAAGTAGTTTACAGTCACGGCGGTAGATCAGCCATGCGTTGACAAGGGCGAGCAATATGGTGACCTTATGTGGTACTTGTACCTTGCGACGCATGCATCTTAGAGGTCAACCCCCCCCCCATGAATGTGTTGTACTCCTTCACAATGTGTGGCCTGTTGACTTCCACAAATGCTTTGTCTGATTTGCTCCAGCGTCGAGTTTTGTCTTGAGGTTCAACTGCACAGTAGGATGAGATCAGGGTAACAGATCTGTTGTCGTACCACTTGACAATGGTCATGCGTTCCTCTTTCTCCACCCTGGCATCAACAGATCCTCTGCCTCTCTTGGCAAGACTTTTCTCATCTTCAAGCTGACAACCAGCCAAGCGATTGCTGCGGAGTGTTCCTACAAAGTAGATCTGTCGCTGAAGAAGCTCAAGCACCAGTGGTGCTGAAGAAAATAAGTTGTCTGCAAATACTTTGTAGTTTTGGTTTGATGGGAGAGTTTCACACAACTTGACCACAATATCACCTCCCATGCCAAGCAAGGTTTTTTTTTCCCAGTGCCACCTTCACAGACTGCAAAATCACAGAGGATTCCAGAGGAAGTGCAGCAGCCCCAAATTTTCAGTCCCCAAGGGTGGGGCTTGCCCTTGACATACTGCCTTATTGGGCTGTGAGTCCCTCTGAAAGACACCATTTGCTCATCAATAGAGTTGTACTCCTCTGGGGTGATCTCCAGGCATTGTTTGCGAAACATATCAAGCCATGGACGGATCTTCCAGCACTTATCCCCTTCTTGCCTGTTTGACAAATCAGTGATATCAGTGAAGTGTAGAGATGCCAGCAGGGTCTGAAAACGGTTACGTGACATGTTGTCAGCCAGCCATGTTACACCTTGTGTCATTTTCCCAGTAAGCACGAGTTCCTGGCAGTTGGCAAAGACCCATGCGCGGGTACAGGCCAATTAATATTTCTAGCTCCTTAACAGTGGTGTTAACATTGCTGTGGTGTGCAGATTTTTGTACACTGTACAAATTTGTTTGCTCCTTTAGTAACTCAAGCATTTCTGCTGTGATGAACTTCCTGAAATACTCCAAGGGAGTATGAAGATTGTCTGGGGGTGTGACACTCGGCCCTTTGAATGTGCACTCAGGGGCTTCAAAAGATTTCTTTCTCCAAGAAAACTGTTTTTTTTCTTGGGCAGTTGTATTTTGCTGCCCAGGGTTCACCTTTAGTTGAGGGTTAGGGTTAGTTAGTTGAGGGACTTCATCTAAATCACCTGATTCACTACAGTCTGAATCACCAGACTCACTTGACTCATCATTCTCCATGTCTTTGTTGTTGGGAATGTAATCAGGGTCTTCAGGGTCTTCAGCGTCTTCATCTGAGCTACCTTCACATCCCTCAAACTCACTGTCGTCTCCCAGGATGACTGCCAGTGCATCCTGAAAACTGTATTGCTTCTTCTTGTCCATACTAGAGAAAATTATAAAATGACATTACAGTATAGCTCATATGGGATAGAAAATCTTGTTTATTTCATTTACTGATAGGCAAATTTTTTTTCTTATACATTTTCTTAATAATTTAATTAATATAACATGTTTTTTTTGGTTTACATTTGTTTCAATATGCTTTGCTTTAAAATATATTAACTAAATATCATTGAATCAGCTAAATTAACTGACCAATTCATAATCATAGTAGATCAAAAAAACTTAATGTGACATATATGTCACATTAGGTTTTCTGTGACAATTTTAAGGTTAAAGGGCCGATGTGACATATGTGTTACAACGATTTTTATCTTTTTTATTTTATATCAAGTTGTTCAAAAAATGTGTTCACAACAGGTTAAATATAATAATGGACATGTTATGTAAGCATTAGAATTATTAAATGGTTGAATCTTACCTTTAGTCAGAAAAAAACAAACTTTTCAAAGTTAGCTAGTTCTGTCACATCTGTTAACCTGGCACACAGACATCTTGGAAACGTTGTTGTGGGAGCACAAAGTCACATGACTTGTCACATGACCCACCAAGATGTTCAGTAGGTGTCACTTTGGGACTTCATGAGTTAAAATCAAGGCTAAAGCTATATAAGGAACTTTCCAGAACATTTAAAGGGCTTGTGACACCTGTGTCACTGTGGGTTCTTATAGACCAACTTGTGAGGCAATACTCGATATGTGAGAATATCATAGAGTGCATGAATATTTTTGCTGCTTCTTCAGTTAAAAAGGATCTTATTTGCCTGAAATTGCTCAGATTGAAATTAATTGTTCTGATTACTTTTTTCACGTGTTTTTCGTAAGATAGGGTAGGGTCTAGAGTGACTCCGAGGTACTTAAACTCTGACACCAAACTGAGTTCCTCCCCTCTCAGAAATACATTGGAGTTTCGCAGAACAACAGATTTTTTAGAAAAAGCCATACAAACAGTTTTTTGTGTATTTAGATACAGACATGAGGCAGTGAGCCATTCTTGAACATTGGACATGACAGATGTTAGTGTCTTAGACACCTCACTATAGCTTTTACCATGAGTGAGGACAACGGCATCATCTGTGTACATCTGGAAATGGACATTATTACACACATCTGGTAAGTCATTTATATACAGAGAGAACAATAATGGCCCAAGTATGGAACCCTGCGGAACTCCAACAGAACAACTGAGATAGGGGGATTTAACATTATTGACACAAACACATTGTTTTCTATTTGATAGGTAAGATCTGAACCACTGAATAGCTTCTATAGAGAAATTAAAGTGGGATAGTTTAGACAGGAGGACCTGATGATCCACCGTATCAAAAGCCCTTTTCAGGTCAAGAAACACTGCCATGGCACAGGGACTGCTGTCCAATAAATGCCTCACTTTTTTCGGTGAGCATGCAGGTGGCTGTTTCTGTTGAATGCAGGGCTCGAAAGCCAAACTGCATGGGATGCAGAGGGGTGTGACCTTTATGCAGGTGTTTGGTGATTAAACTGACCATCCACTTCTCAGCCACCTTAGAAATGATAGGGAGAATGCTTATTGGCCTGTAATTTGCCATATCAGTTTTGGCACCCGATTTAAAGATAGGTGTAACCATGGCAACCTTCCACTGTGATGGGACGGTGCATTGACTGATTGACAAGTTGACCAGATGTGTGAGTGGTTTTATCAAATAGCCGGCATTTGATTTTAGAAAGTTACTATCCAGCCCATAAGCATCTTTGGCTTTTGAGGATTTAAGAGATCTAATTATCTTTCCCACCTCATCTTCAGTGATTTCCTCCAACCTAAAGATAGGGAGGTCATTTTTGATAGGACACGGTGTGTATACAGAGGGTCTAAACAGTTGCACAATTTGAGTGACAGAACTTATGAAGTATGCGTTTAGTGTTTTAGCAAGAGTGAGGGGATCTTTCACCAGAGCATCACTGATTTTCAATTCAAGGGTATTGTTGGTTTTATTATTTAGTCTGCCTGTGAGTTTATTAATACAGTCCCAGACCTTTTTTCCATTACCTTTGTGACTCTCTATAATTTTTATGTAAAATTTGGCTTTTGCCTTTCTTAAGGTTTGAGTTACTAGGTTTCTAGCATGGGAGAATTGTTGCCTATCCGTGGTCAACCCTGATTTTAGTGACTTTTTGAGCAGTTGGTCTCTTTTTTTCATTAAGTTTCTACAGTTTTCATCTATCCATGGAAGGGTTACCCTTTGCCCTTTTCTATAGCTCCCTCTTCTGGTGAAAGCTTCCATCACTTCGCTGATTTTAGAGAGGAAGACAGAGCAGCCAGAATCAATGTCATCACACAAAAAGATTTCATCCCACTCAAGGCGCTTTAGAGCTGCCACAAAAGACTTTTTGGAATAAAACTGGCAAATGGTTGGGGCCTGTGAGGTCTGTTTAAGCGTTTTTTTGATAGTTTTCTGGAGAAAAATATTATGTTGTGATCTGACATTCCAGTTAAAAAATTATAGGTTTTTGTGATCCTTTCTGCTCTGTTGGAGAACAAAAGATCTATGGATGTTCCCACTGGATTTCCGGTCAGCCACAAGAGAAAGAGAAAACGTTTTGCAGATGAGAGTCAGAGGTCAGAAGAAGAGGGAAACCAACAGGAGACAGAATCAAATCTGTTTCGAAACAGTGTTTTCTATGTGGCATTAGATAACATCATCTCTGCCTTGGACAGCCGCTTTCAAGCCATTGCAAATATCTGTGATGAATTTGCTGCAATACTGAAAATCAAGGATTTAAAAGATGATCAGATTCACTCAGTTTGCCATTCATTAACAAGCAAATACAAACAGGATCTTAGTGCTAATTTTGAAAGTGAAGTGCAACATTTGAGGTCTGTTCATAGTGCCACATTTTCAGACTGTCATTCTCCCCTTGAACTGCTGAATTCCATCTATAAACTTCAGCTCCAGAGCATTTTTGGTGAAGTATGTGTTGCCATCCGAATCTTCTGTACATTACCTGTGACTGTTGCAGGTGGAGAAAGGGCCTTTAGGAAACTAAAACTAGTTAAAAACTATCTCAGATCCACAACAACCCAAGAGAGGCTAAATAGCCTTGCTAGACTTTCAATTGAAAGTCAGCTAAGCCGACAGTTGGACTTCAAAGACCTCATCAGTGACTTTGCCAACAAAAAGGCCCGGCGTTGGGCTTTCTGATCAGATTGACAGTGAACAAACAAGCCAATTTAAACCTAAATTGAGATTAGATGAGGCTTGTTTTTGTTTTTGATATTTATTTTACAACAACGTATTTCATGTGCTGTTTGTTTTACTTGCACATTTAGGTTAAATGCTACATATCTACCTTGGGCTCCACCTTGTGGACTATCTTGAGCCAGGACACTTTGTTTTTTTGCATATCAGTGCTCGATTGTTACAATAAAATACCCACTACCTATTTGTTGAGTGGTCAATTGAAAATGTATTTGCAATCAGAGGTGTAATAACGTGTTGCAAATCAGAGAAATGGGAATAAGACAACTAATAATACCTAATTTACATAATAATACTCCGACTTGTTGAGGGGTTAATCGTAAAAAATAAAACAAATTGGGTGTATTACACCAGGCACCGTCAAGAACACTGAAAAACAGAAAAATGAAGAAAAACATCATAATACACAGATGTAAAAAAAGTGGCAATGAATGGGGTAGGGGGGCCCACACCGATATTCTTTCAGGGGGCCCAGAATTCCTAGCAACTGCCCTGCCTGGAGACTAGACGAGATCCGGTGGCCACAGCATGAGGTGGAGACAAAAAGCTGCAGTCAAGTCAGACAGTTTTCAGCAGACTTCAGAGAACATGCAGGAAAAGACACTAACATCCTGTTAGATCACCTGTAGGTTACCTGAAGTTTGCAAACTACGCTCATAGCTGAAGAAATAAATTGCATTCTCGATTATAGTAATAGCAATAGTTGTACTTCAAAACATGTGAATCAGACACAAGGCGTTTGGGCCTTTAGCAATAAGACTATATATAAGCTATAATGAGCTCAGTTCATCAAATAATAATATCTGATTCTGTCCTTTCTATTTGTCTACATTTCTCCTTCTGTTTTCTCTCCTTTCTCTCTCTCCCTCTTTCTCTGCCTACATGAAGCTGACTGTGTAAATGTTGTCCTCATTCATACTGATGGACTGTTGGTATCATCACTGTCCATTCTGCAACAACACAGAGGAAAAAAGCTTGTCTATGGTCCTTTTCCTCGTGAAAATATACAGAGTCAAGTCTGCAAGAGGACTCAACTGAAGAAATATGAAAGATATGTTGTCGAGGGTGAAGTTATAGTCATATCTGGTTATCCATGTCAGCTCAGAAATAATGTTAGGCAGGAACAGCAGTGTGTAAATAAGCAGCACCACAACCAAAACTGCCACAATCCGTTGTTTTTCATCAGAGGGGACACGGGTGGCAGACAGGGCTTTGAGGCTCCCACCCAGGAAGAATATGAACAGTGGGAATGGTAGGAGGAGGAAGACAATTAAGGTAATATAGCCATAAGAGCTGAAATAGAAAATTAGCCCAAAGACAAGAGCAAGGACCCAGACCAGGACACAGACCACCACAGAGATGTTGATGGTTCGTCTGAAGCGGTACCACAGTGGGTGGGCGACAACCAAATACCTGTAATACAAGATGGACACATAGTCTTTGAGGAGCTTCAGAATTATATAGTAATATAATGATCAGACACAGAAGTAGCTTCACACATACTGGACAGACAGATAGCTACCTTTCCAGGGCGATGCACACCATGAAGCCAACACTAGCCACCAGAGCAGAGTAGTAAATATAATACAAGATGTCAGATATCATCAGATCAGTTGGTGCCACCCAACTGATCATGCAGCAGAGCTGAATGAGGTCTGAGATGAGAAGGTTGATGACATAGATCGGAGCAACATGATCATTTTGTACCTGCAGGAAAACATTGATAAAAGTAAACAAGCAGTTGTAAACATGTTCTGAACTCCACCTCCTCCCACACATGTCTTCTTGCTCCACCCAGCAGTTGTAGTCAGAGACATTTATGTATTTTTCATCAAACTCTCCTTTGTGATGTCAGAAATATCAGAGCTAATGTTACCATGCTGATGTTTAGCAGATTATATTTACCATGTTGCTGAAATCTGCATGTTAGTGTCCAATCAGCTGTAAACTTTAATTATGATGTCAGATCAAAATCCTTTACAAACAGACAGTCAGACTGTACAACAGGCACATGATATAAATCTCAATCATAATGTACATACCTCAGAGTAAAGAGTGTAGATGGCTATGAGGGTTGAAAGAATCAGAATCAGAATCAGAATCAGAATACTTTATTTATCCCCGAGGGGAAATTGTTGATGTTACAGGTGCTCCTTACAAGATCAAGAAAGATATAGTGCAAATAGAAGTGAAATATAAAAAATATAAAAATATAAAATAAGAATAAAAATATAGTGAGAAGTTTAAAAATATATATCTAACCTATCAAATATACACAGATGGTAAAAATAGATAATAAACAGACTATATACAGTGATGGTAAGGTATGTGCATTGCTTTCTGAAAAGAAAAATAGAACAAATTTGGAAAAAGTAGTGCAAAATTAAGGATTATGTACATAATGTGCATTGTGGTATGAAAATTGACAAAAATTGCATATTTAACAGTTTACAGTTATTGCACTAGCTAAATTATTGCACAGAGTAATTATTTAAGTTGTGTGAACTGGAGAACTGTATGAATATATAACAAATTACTGGGTAAACAGTCCAAGGGCCACTCAGAGGGAGGAATTGTACAGTTTGATGGCCACAGGCAGGAATGATTTCCTGTAGCGCTCAGTGGTGCATTTTGGTGGTATGAGTCTCCCACTGAAGGTACTCCTGTGTCTGGTCAGCAGAGGGTGGAGTGGGTGTGAGTCGTTATCCAGGATAGTCCGTAGCTTGGACAGCATCCTCCTCTCTGACACCACCATCAGGGAGTCACACTCAGTTCCAACAACGTCACTGGCCTTGCGGATCAGTTTGTTGAGTCTGTTAGCGTCCGCCACCCTCAGCCTGCTGCCCCAGCATGCAACAGCATAGAGGATAGCACTGGCCACCACAGACTCATAGAAGATCCTGAGCATAGTTCGGCAGATGTTGAAGGACCTCAGTCGCCTCAGAAAATAGAGACGGCTCTGGCCTTTCCTGTAGAGAGCGTCAGTGTTCTTTGCCCAGTCCAGTTTATTGTCAATGTGTACTCCCAGATACAATGTCCACACTGACCCCCTGGATGGAAACAGGGGTCACCGGTGCCTTGGTCCTCCTCAGATCCACAACCAGTTCCTTTGTCTTTGCCACGTTGAGCTGCAGATGGTTCTGCTCAGACCATGTGACAAAGTTGTCCACAGTAGCCCTGTACTCGTCCTCATCACCCTTGCTGATACATCCAACTATGGCAGAGTCATCAGAAAACTTCTGAAGATGGCAGGTCTCTGTCCAATAGTTGAAGTCCGTGGTGTAGAGGGTGAAGAGAAACGGAGAGAGGACAGTCCCCTGCGGGGCCCCGGTGTTGCTAACCACACTGCCCGACACACAGTGCTGCAGGCGCACGTACTGTGGTCTGCCAGTCAGGTAGTCAACAATCCAGGACACCAGGGGGGCATCCACCTGCATTGCTGTCAGCTTGTCACCCAGTAGAGCTGGACGGATGGTGTTGAATGCACTGGAGAAGTCAAAAAACATGACTCTCACAGTGCTCGCCGGCTTGTCCAGGTGGGTGTAGACGCGGTTGAGCAGGTAGATGATGGCGTCCTCCACTCCAAGTCGGGGCTGATAGGCGAACTGGAGGGGGTCCAGGTGTGGCTTGACCAGGGGCCGGAGCTGCTCTAGGACAAGTCTCTCCAGGGTCTTCATGATGTGGGAGGTTAATGCCACGGGTCTGTAGTCCTTGATTTCATTGGGACGTGACGTCTTCGGTACAGGAACGAGGCAGGATGTCTTCCACAGCACGGGGACCCTCTGGAGACTCAGGCTCAAGTTGAAGACATGTTGAAGAACTCCACACAGCTCCCCTGCGTCCTCTGTGTGTTTTCCTCCATAGTTCAGCAGGGACCGCTGATGTTCTAGCTGACAACCCGGCCGGCCTCAGCGCGATCAGCTGTTCTCTGGAGTAAACAAAGCGGCCATGTAGTTGTTGCGCAACAGTGCCGGGTCCGAGTGAAAAAAGTAAATAAAGCGTGAAGAAAAATGACAAAACTCTCTCAAAAAGCATATTCAGAGAGGGCGCAGCTTCAAAAGTAAGTCAGGAAAATACCAAGTCGAAATAGTTAAATAATAAAGCAAAAAAAGTTGGAAAAACTAGAAAACGGCAGGAGCGACTGCAACAGGCTGCACGCACCTTCGGGGCCGACACCAATGATGACACATGTCACCACTTTCATGATGAACCAAGGTGATGAGTAATACCAATCACTGTAGTCAGAGTAGTCGTAGGTGATGTTGCTGTAGTTGGAGGTGATGTTGCTGTAATCATAGCTGTTGTCCTGTAAGGTGATGTTCATGTAGACATCTTCCATTCTTCAGAGTGAAACCTGTTTGAGAGATGAGAGATGAGGTTATAGACTATATACATATATGTACATATATATATATATATATATATATATATATATATATATATATATATATATGTATATATATATATATATACACACACACACACATATAAATTCCCTTCTCGCCCCGCCTGGGGCGGTATTGTGCCTCCTTCAAGCTCGGGTCCTCTACCAGGGAGGCCTGGGAGCTTGAGGGTTCTGCGCAGGATCTTGGCTGTTCCCAGGAGTGCGCTCTTCTGGACAGAGATCTCAGATGTTCTTCCTGGTATCTGCTGGAGCCATTCTCCCAGCTTGGGGGTTACTGCTCCAAGTGTCCTGATCACTACTGGGACCACTTTTGCCTTTACACCCCACATCTTCTCCAACTCTTCCTTGAGACCCTGGTATTTCTCCAGCTTCTCGTGCTCTTTCTTCCTGATGTTACTGTCGCTTGGGAACGCTACATCCACCACTGTGACTGTCTTCTGTTCTCTGTCTACCACCACTACATCCGGTTGGTTCGCCATCACCAGTTTGTCTGTCTGGAACTGGAAGTCCCACAGGATCTTGGCTCGGTCGTTCTAGATCACCTTTGGGGGTGTCTTCCACCTTGATCCTGGGAGCTCCAGTACAGATGTTCCTGTGTATGATGCTAGCCACCTGGTTATGACGCTCCATGTATGCCTTCCCTGCCAGCATCTTACACCCCGTTGTTATGTGGTGGATTGTCTCAGGGGCATCTTTGCACAGCCTGCACCTGGGGTCTTGTCTGCCATGGTATCTATTGACCTTGTGTTCAAAGCTTACTCTTGTGCGGCCATGATCAGTGCCTCTGTGCTGTCTTTCAGTCCAGCCTTTTCCAGCCACTGGTATGTTTTCGCTATGTCAGCCACTTCCTCAAACTGTCGATGGTACATGCCATGCAGGGGCTTGTCTGTCCATGCCAACCCTTCTGGCTCCTCCTTACTGGGCTTCTGCTGCTGCTTGAGGCATTCACTCAGCAGGTCATCATTGGGGGCCATCTTCCTGATGTACTCCCAGAGGCTTGCTGTTTCCTCCTGGATAGTGGCTCTGACGCTCATTAGTCCGCGGCCTCCTGTCTTCCGCTTAGTGTATAGCCTCAGGATGCTGGTCTTAGGGTGAAACCCTCCATGCATCGTAAAGAGCTTCCTTGTCTTGATATCAGTGGCTTCCATTTCTTCCAGTGGCCAGGATATTATACCAGCAGGGTATCTGATCACTGGCAGGGTGTAGGTGTTTATTGCCTGGATCTTGTTCTTGCCATTCAGCTGACTCTTCAGGACCTGCCTCACCCTCTGAAGGTATTTGGCTGTGGCTGATCTCCATGCTGCCTCCTCATGATTGCCATTTGCCTGTGGGATCCCCAGGTATTTGTAGCTGTCCTGAACATCTGCTATGTTGCCTTCAGGTAGTTCAACCCCTTCAATGGTGATCATCTTCCCTCTTCTACACACCATCTGTCCACACTTATCCAGTCCGAATGACATCCCAATGTCATGCTCACTCTTGGCATACAGCTTGATGTCATCCATGTAGAGGAGGTGGCTGATATTTGTCCCACTTTGGAATTGGTATCCAAAGCCACTCTTGGTGATGATCTGGCTGAGGGGGTTCAGTCCTATGCAGAACAGCAGAGGGGACAGTGCATCTCCTTGGTATATACCACATTTGATGCTCACATCTGCAATTGGCTGTGAGTTGGCTTCCAGAGTTGTCTTCCACAACCCCATTGAGTTCTTGATAAGGCTCTAAGTGTCCTGTCGATCTTATAGAGGTCTAGGCACTCCAGTATCCACGTGTGTGGCATCGAGTCATAGGCCTTCTTGTTGTCAATCCAGGCAGTGCACAGGTTGGTACTTCTGGTCTTACAGTCCTGGGTGACTGCCCTGTCAACCAGTAGCTGGTGTTTGGCTCCTCTGGTGTTGTTGCCAATTCCTTTCTGTGCTCTACTCATGTACTGATCCATGTGCCTACTCATCTTAGCTGCTATAATGCCTGACAGGAGCTTCCATGTTGTACCATGTGCAGGTTATAGGCCGGAAGTTGGTACTGGGCCCTTCTGTGGGTCCTTCATGATGGACTGTACGGCCTTGGGTCAGCCACTCTGGGTGGGTTCCCGATCTTAGCAGCTGGTTCATCTGTGCTGCCAGTCGTTCATGGAGTGCGGTTAGCTTTTTGAGCCAGTAGGCATGGATCATGTCGGGCCCTGGTGCTGTCCAGCTCTTCATCTTAGACACTCTTTCTTGGATGTCTGTGGTGGTAATTTCTACTGGTTCCTGTTCTGGGAGGCTACTGTGGTCTGCTTTCAATTTGTGCAACCACTGGGCATTGGTGTTATGCGATGCCTCCTTCTCCCAGATACTTTTCCAGTAGAGCTCAGTTTCAGCCTTTGGTGGGTCTGTCTGGGTGTTCTTACTACCCTGCCATTGAGAGTAGAACTTAGCTGGGTTGTTGGAGAACAATCTATTTATTCTCCTGGTCTCAGCTTCTCTGCTGTATCTCTTAAGGTGGGTAGCCAGGGCTGTGAGCCTCTGCTTGGCAGTCTCCAGAGCTTCATCTATGGACAGCTTGTTGTATCTCCTTGGCACTTCCTTCCTGATCTTTACACCTTTCTGTAACTCATTTAGCAAGTTAACCTCCCTCCTTGTTGTCGTGATCTTGCTCTCCAGTCTCCTCTTCCATGGAGGGTTCCCCTGCTCCTTCCGGCTACTGCTGTTCATCTTGTAGCCTAGCATGCGTAGGATGACTGTTGCTGCTGCATACATCAGCTGATTGGTCTCGGTGATGGTTTCTGTGGATATAGTCATCAGTGCCATGTTCACGTCTTCCAGTAGAGATTCATCTGGTACTTTGTCTCTTAGCCTTGGCAGGTAGGTAGTTGATCCCCCAAGATCCTGTTATCTGTTCTCTCAGGTCAGCTGTCTTTGTATTCAGGGTGTCTGTGCTTCTTGGGGCTTGGTACCCAATCTCGTTATTTGGGGATGCAGATGACATCCCCGCAATGACCTGTCGCCCTGGCTCCCCCTTGCCATAGCAACTTTGTGCAGTGGATGAGGCACATTGTACCTCATCAATCTCTAATTGCGACAGTAGGTTCTTCTTACGGATATTAGAGCACTGGGTCACAAGTTGCTTTGCAGTCTTCGTGGATGTGGGATATTGAAGCATCCATAGGTCCCACATCCTCTTCATATACCCTCTCTCACTGGGGTTGCTGGTGTAGTAGCATTCCAGCAGTGTCTTGTTCTTTGCCCTGCTCCACATATGTCATGTTCCAGTAGCCAGCTTCTCATCAGGGTGTCCTGGTCCCCCAACACCTAATGCAGACCTTGTTGGACCAGGCGACATCCAAGCCGGTGTGGCTTTATCAGTTATTGTTGCTATATATGTATATATATATATATATATATATATATAAAGCTCTATCTCATTTTCTTCTTTCATTCTTTCTTTACCTCAGTTTATTTCATTCAACATACTTTATTATTTTTGCATATTTTTTTACCTTTTTTATATATGTTCTTAAGTTCTTATTTTTTGTTTTTGTCAATCACAAACTTGTAATTCTTACAATATATTAGTCAAAACCATTTTGGTTTCACAGCACTATTCTGTTCACCTTCACTTCAATGCTGTCTGCTTGTTACAGTTGAATATTCATTTTCATGAAAGTTTGCAGTTCTTTTATCCCTTTTAATCATCTCTACATATAAGAAAAAAGTAATCTGACAAAATTTACCTGGATGAGTTCCCTACACCAACATCTGATGTGTCGTCCTCTGCATCCAAACAGTCTGTGCAGTAAATATGGTGTGTGACAACATGCAGCAGGTTGATAAAAAATTATACCTGTTATTATACCTGTTTTTGCATGGCACAGAGAGCTAGTAGTCAGAATATGGAAAATATGGAAATTATATCAGAGCAACTCTCACAGTCAGCAGGAAAGAATAATTCACTCAAACAGCTTTTAACACTCAGAGTCTATATTCTGTATATTAATCTAATTTAAGGGTTTGTTGTATTTTTTTGTTTCTTTTATAGGTTTATGATGCACCAAAATTTCCCACTCTATTATTCTGTTTTTATTCATATCTTAAGTTGACTTTGTGTCAAGTCATGATGTCTTGTACAGTGTGTGGAAACGACTTTTTCACAGAGCAGTGTGTTTTTTGTCTCTATTTTACATCCCAAGTTTCAACCCTGAACAAACAGTCATGTGTAACAGGTCTTCCATTCTCTCCTCTGCTGGCTGCTCCAGTTAGACAGTAGTGAGGGCAGGCAGGTGGTGTTAGCACCTCTGTCCAGCTGTTACCTCCATCTCCAGCTTCTTCTGTGGGGTTGTCCTTCACATACTGTTGAATGTAACATATTTGGATCATACTTGTGAAGATCAATATAATGATGCCTAAAGGTTCTATATTCTACAACTGTACTACAAGTAAGGGATAATGCCCGACGAGGTGTCCATTATCAGAAATGAATGGACGACGCGGAGGCGTGGTTGCTTCCGCGAAGTCCATTCATTTCTGATAATGGACACCTCGAAGGGCATTATCCCGCTTATACCATGGTCACTTATGAAAGAAATAAATATTAAATCAATTATTAATACGTTAATGTTGTTTTTTACTGTTAAAATCGTAAGTTTTTCACAAGAAGCGGCTGAGTGGACTATTTAATATCTCTCTTTGTGACGCATTGCCAAGGTAACTGGCTCTGGCCACAGAACCTGCAGCTCGGTCGGCCGCAGCTGTGATATTGTGATAAATATTTTCCACCATTCACTCTGTATCAAGCAAGTAAGTAAGTAAGATAAGCAAGACAGAAAGACAGGCGAGGAACTATTTAAAATTAAATGCAACATTGCCGTTGATCGTGAAATTTGATAGAGATACTGGCATGTCCATCATAGTGGCATTTGAAGGACGGAGATTTAACGTTTGTGGACCCTGACCACTGCTGGTTGGGACGTTGCGGGACGACAAAATGTTGCTCCATTCTCGTCTCTCCTTGACTGACGGAGCCCAATAAGCCTGCAGGCTGCTTTCACAGCGATGCCCCGTCACAGACATGATCTGGCGTGTCTCCAGCCCGGCGTCTGAGAGTCGACCCACAGCCGTGCTCCGGAGGCTGTGGTTCGTGTAAATAATAATAATGTAATGTATGTTCCGAGTTTCTGTTGCCACGGTTACCAACTAGCGTTTGAGCCAGCGCAATAATTTAGAAAAATCAGGCTATTTGACCAGAACTTTTTTATAGGTGTCCTACAACACTTTTTAACGGACACCCTGCAGCCAATCAGAATCGAGTATTCACCCAGACCATGGTATAAAAGCTATTAAATCTTGTTCAGTGAAGGTCTAGTGGAGTGGTGGGACGGTGCCCTAAACTAGCGCCCTCTATTGACCAGCCACCACTGTCAGAACTGCAGCTAAAATGATGAAGCTCAGGTCTTACCAATGACACATTATCTCATGAAAACTCCTCCCTGGTAACAGCAGGGTTGGGCTTTATGTTCATATAGACAATAGAGATTTATCAGCCAGCAGGGATTTTTGTTCTTTTATCATTTATTCATTCAGTGAGTTACTCAAAGGCAGACATTTACATTTTTTGTCTAGAAACAGATTTTTAATTGAATTTCCAGAAAATGTTTCACATAAAATGACATGGACTGTGATATAATATTTTATCTACATTACCAAACACACAACAGCTGCTCTGAATCTCATCCTACGACTAAAACACCAGAATAAAACTTCTACTATGGTAAAGATAAACAAACAGCATTTACTTTAGTTTGATAAATGATAAAAATGCAAAACAAACACAAAGACATAGAACCTATATTAGTTATAACTAAGAAAAATAAACCAATCAATTAAAATGTGTATGAGAGAACAAAAAAAAGAAAAAAAAAAGAAAATAAAGACTGAAGATGTTCTCCCTGACATAGAGCCTACATTAGTTAAAGAAAGATAATAAATAGATATAAAAACTTAAGAGATTATGTTGATTGTTGTTTGTAGCATCTTATGAGACTATAAGTGACTCTACTCTTAGATCCATTGTCAGGATGTCACCATGTCCTCCCCGCCTGGTGTCCACACTTTATACACTTTTGCAGGATGAAAAGGTGGACACTTGTCACATAAGAGAGAAATGGGAAAAAGACTGAAATATCTAGATTACAGAAGAACAATGGAACCACAGTTTAAAACAGATTCATCATTCATCTATTAATGTCAGTCACTGTCTAATACAATTTAAAATAGTACATAGATTGCACATTTCCAAATGTAAGAATGTAAGATGAATATGTTTTAATGTTTCCTCTCTGTGTGATAAGTGTCAATCTAATGAAGCCAGTCTTGTACACTGTTATTTAATGTGTCCTAAGATATAGATGTATTGGAGCAACAGTTTAAATTGAATTTCAGACTTAATTGAATTGAACCTGAGCTGCAAACTATTATTTTCAAGACTTCACAGACATTAAACAACCTCACAGTGGCTCAAAGAGGATTTATTAACTATTGTTTTATGTCAGCTAAGAAATGTTTGTTGATGTTATGGAAGAGTAAAGACATTCCAAATGTTAAATGTGGCTTGTCAACACTCTTGAGGTGGAAAAGGCTCAGATATATTAGGAATGATGATGTGAACTTATTTGATGCCATTTGTCAACCTCTCATTCAATATGTTGAGATGTCAGCGAGCAGAGCTGAACTCTACTTGCAGGTCTTTGTTGCTGCTATAAAGTAGGATCCTTTGGGTCAGAGCTCAGCAACCTTTATTATCAAAAGAGACGTTTTTGGCCAAAAAAGAAAAAAATCTGTCTGGAGCCACAACTATTAAATCTCTATTGTACTCTGAGACTTAGAGGCAATCAAAAATCCAACAGAAGAGGTGCAAAAATCAAAATCCAGGGAAAATAATAAACCAAACAAATCCATACAGGGGAAAGACACGAGCAACAAAATTAACTGACGAGGATGAACCAACAGCTAAAGCTGGGGACACGCTACAAGATTTTTGGCCAGATTTTACCCACGATTTGCAGTTGGGACTAGTCTGCGCCAGTCAGCTCTAGTTGGGGACAGTCGTCATGGCAAGTCAGAGCAGAATCTGTTAGTGTGTGATGTGGTACAGACCGGAATCACCAAGTGTGTGAGGTGAACAGACTCCGCCCGACTTCAGTCGCTGTAATTCAAACATGTTTGAATTTTTTGAGCCGACTCTGGACGCAGTCGTGTAGTGTGTGATCCCTCATCTGCTGCAGTCCTTAAATGTGTGATCACCAGTCTTTAAAAGAATCTGCTGAAGCCAGTCGTGTAGTGTGTGCTCCAAGTCTTTTCAAAATCTGCAAAGACTGTGAAAATCTTGTAGTGTGTCCCCAGCTTAAGGAGGAGAAGACACAGGATTAAATACACTAGGGAGAGGGAGGATAACAAGACACAGGTGAGGGCAGTCAAGAACAGGTGAAAATATTCAGTGATCAAAAAGAGTGGGAAAACAGACAAAGACAGGAAGTAAAACAACAAAGACACACAAGGGAAGATACACCAAAATAAAACAGGAAGTGACTATGAAAACCCCAAACCATGACAGAGAGTTAGAATGTTTAATCAAATATTGATTTGCTGTCGACAACTAAATTAAAAATTAATTAAATTATAAATTTTCAACTATTTTGATAATCAACTGATCAGTTTGAGTAATTTTTAAAGGAAAAAGCCCTTCAAATTCTCTGATTTCAGCTTGTTAAATGTAAATATTTTCTGGTTTCTTTACTCCTCTCTGACAGTAAACTGAATATTTTAGAGTTGTGGACAAATCAAGACATTTCAGCACATCAGCTTGGGCTTTGGGAAACACTGATCGTCATTTTTCACCATTTTTCGACATATGAGAAACCAAACAACTAATCAATTAATCAAGAAAATTACTGAAAGATTAATCGACAATGACAGTAACAATTAGTTGCATCCCTACTTAAGACCAGCCAGCAACAAAATTTAGAGCAAAAGGTGCCGAACTATAGATGTAAGCAATGAAGCACATTTTGGTTGACAAAATAATAAAAATTCTAATCAGTGTATAGGCAAATCATTTTACTATGGAAGAACATGAGGATCATTTTAGGCCTACAAACAAAGATTCACAATAAAATAAGATGTAAAAACAAAACAAAACAAACAAAAAAACAAAAACAAAAAAAAACCAAAAAAAACAGAAGAACATTTATTCATTTCCATAGAAACTTTGTCAAAAACATGCAGCTCCAGAGACTCAGGTTGTTGACCCCTGCTTTGGGTGGTGTAGCTGGATGTGGGTGGATTGGATTTTTTTTAAAAATTTTTCCCCACTTTTCTTTTTTCTTTTCTTCTACCATATTTTCTATTAGTATTTTATGCACTGGTAATCCCTGTATCTGTAAATCTATTCATGCTTTGTTCAAACTAGACTCTATTCTCAATAAAATGTTTGAAGAACTCAAAAAATCCCCCCCAAAAAACAGAGTCTCCAGTCTGCAGTGTATAAACCACAGAACTGTAGAGTAACATCAGGATTCATCCAAAACGTTTATATCACATCAACACTTCTGTCCATATTCACACACTCCCTGTCCCTCTCTCTCTCCCTGCCTCTCATTTATTTATAAGTAATTAGCATGGAGTAATTGAGTAGATTTACAAGAACACAAATAGAATTTGGAGTGAAGCTTTACTCCTCTCTCTCTGTCTCTTTCTTCTCTCTGCTACTAGTCACACTCCTGTTACACTTTTTTTTATTACCTGGTTTGCATGCCCAGCCATTTACAAACAATAGTTGTACTTCAAAACATGCGCATCAGACGCTTTCAGAGTATTTGGGCCTTTAGGAATAAGACGGTGTGGCGCTATAATGAGCTCAGTTCATCAAACAATCTCTGATTCTCTGTCTTTCTATTTGTCTACATTTCTCCTTGTGTTTTCTCTCCTTTCTCTCTCTCCCTCTTTCTCTGCCTACATGAAGCTGACTGTGTAAATGTTGTCATCATTCATACTGATGGACTGTTGGTATCATCACTGTCCATTCTGCAACAACACACAGAGGACAAAAATCTGTCTATGGTCCCTTTTCTCATGAAAACATACAGAGTCAAATCTGCAAGAGGACTGAAAAAGAAACATGAAGACCCCTTGTAGGGGGTAATTAAGTCATATTGGTTATCAATGTTGGTAAAAAATAATGTGGGCGGGGAACAGCAGTGGTAATAACACACCACAACCAAAATGCCACAACCCGTCGTTTTTCATCTGGGGGGCCCCGAAAAGGAAGCAGACAGGTTTGGGGCCCCCCCCCAGGAAGAATTAAACAGGGGAGGGGAAGGGGCTAAAGACGCTGAAGATGATTTTGCCTAAAGCTGAAATAGTAAAGTAGCTCAAAAACCAAGAGAAAGGGCCCCAGACCAGACACAGACCACAAAGATGTTGTGGTTTCGTCTAAAGCGGTCCCACAGTGGGCAGGGACGCCCAAAATATCTTAATCAAGATGGACACATGCCCTTTGAGGAGTTTCAAAATTTTAGTAATATAATGATCAGACACGAAGTAGTTTCCCAACATACTGGACGACAGCTACCTTTCCGGGGCGTGCACCCATGAACCCAAATGGTACAGAGCACAGTAGTAAATAAAACCCGGAGATTTTTGGTGTCACCTCAATGATCAAGCAGCAGAGCTGTGATGTCGAGTGAAAAGGGTTTTGATGACTGATCGGAGCAACATGATCTTTGTCCCTGCAGGAAAACTTGATAAAAGAAAAACAAACAGTTGTAAACATGTTCTGAACTACCTCCCCCCCACTTTGTTTCTTGCTCCACCAGCAGTTGTAGTCGAGAATTTAGTTTTTTTCATCAAACTCTCTTTGTGCTGTCAGAAAAATCAAGGCTAAGTTCCTGCGATGTTTAGCATTTTATTTTAAACCATGTTGCTAAAATTACAAATTTGGGCATAAACTAAAAAGTCCATGATGATGAAGCAACTATTGACTGTGATGGCGTAATGAAAAGTAAGGTGCAGAAAGTTTATGATTCAACCTCTGGACACCATAAATGTTGTATCATTATTTATGTAAAACCCATCCACAGCTGTCGAGACATTTCATAAAAATAAAAAACATCAACCTAATGATTTTAATGTTTCGGGAATGTTTTTGAAGCCACAATGTAAACTACTTGTTTGTTCCAATCAACTGTGTAAATTTAAAATTGATGTAGATCAAAATCCTTTAAAAAACAACAGTCAGACTGTCAAAAAACACATGTAAAATCTCAGTCACGATGTACATACTCAGAATAAAGAGTTTTGATGCCCATGAGGGTCGAAAGAAGGCCAACACCAATGAGACACATGTCCCACATCCATGATGAACCAAAGGTGATGAGTAAACCCAAATCATAGAAGTCTAGAGTAGTATAGCATAGTGTGTCTGTGATGTTGCTTAGTTGGGGGTTGATGTTGCTGTATTTGGGGAGGTAATGTTGCTTTAAATATGCTGTTGTTTGTGAGGTGATGTTTATGTAGAAATCTTCCATTTTTCAAGTGAAACCTTTTTGAGAGTCAGGTTATGGGCAGAGAAAAAGTTTTAATATCTACCAAATTTGTTCATGAATCACTGAAGTTCACACAAAAAAAAACCCTGAAAACATATTCAATCTATGAAAAAAGGCCCTTTTTTTCATTTTATTGTTATTCCTTAATTTTTTGTTACATTATTTTCTAAAATTGGTAAAAATAATCGTGTCGATTTAACACAAGTTGTGGATGTATCGGGAATTTTATGTGTGATTGAGGTATTATGGCCACAAAAACGCTCACTTTGTTTTTCACTCATTTAATGTCTTGTTAATTTCTGTATTTTTTTGGCTTTTTGTTGTTTCTGCTGTCTCCACTCTCTGGGGCCTATGTCCTGTCGTCTTACTGTCCTGTAAATAAAGGTAAAAACTAACTCACCTTGAAGTTATTTGTTGTGTTTAAAATGGGTGAGAAAAATGATTCTGTTGTCATTTCACTAAAACATCATAAAATGTGAAAACCTGTTGAGGTTCCGAATCCGCTGGGATTTTCATCAAAAATCCGTTGTCACAACACACAAAACTCTTTGAAATTTCTCAGCTGTCACTGCAAACATCTCTATAAATAACTCTTATTGTTGGATCACAAAAAACACACATAATAAAATAATAAACAACAATGATAAAACATACCATATACTTATATCTGGATTCCATTATTAAATGTTTAACATGTACTACTTTTTTTTTTATTGTTTCCTACTTAAATGTTATGTTTATCTCATTTTCCTCTTGAATTCCTCTTTACCTCATTTTTTTTTCACCCAAAATTTTACTTGTAATTCTTTAAATTTTGGCAGATCCAATCTTTAAACTTTTTGGTTTTCACAGCAGTATTCTTTTCCCCTACAGCCAAAAACTGTTGCTTTTTACTTTTGAATATTCATTTTCATGCTGTTTGCAGTTCTTTTGTCATTTTTAATCATTTACATACAGTATAAGAAAAAGTGATGATCAAAATTTACCTGTGAAGCTGTAAGTTTCCCCCTGGAGATTTCCCCTACACCACGTTTGATGTGTTTTCCTCGCATCCAAAAACGGTCTGTGCAAAAATATGGTGTGTGACAAACATCAGCGGTTGATAATAATCTATCCTGCTGTTAAGGCAGAGAGAGGAATATCAGGATGAATATGGAAATACATCAGAGCAACGTCACAACCAAGGGGGGAAGAAAAATTAAAAATGCTCAAATTCTATATAGTGATTTAAATCCATTTTAATGTTTGTTTTATTTTTTTTAAATGTCCCCTGTCAGATATTTCCAACCCTGTTGTTCTTTTTTGATTATAGTTAATTTTGATCCTTCCTGAGTTTCAGTGTGTCCTTTTTAAAGTAAAAGCCTGATGTCATGAGAGCAGCATATTTTTAAAAGTATTCATTTTGTTTTAAATATCTGTTAGCTTCTGGATTATAAAACAAAAATGGATGGGCAGACTGGATTTTTTGGTGTTTTTTTGGCGGATGTGGAGGATTGACGTTTTTGGAAATGAACTCAGTACATTTTATAAAGTATTAAAGTACGCTTGATGTTTTTTCTTGGGTTTTTTTCCTTTTGTTGCACTTGTTTTCCTCGATCTTCAAGGGAAATATTGTACTTTTTACTTCATGTCATGACCTGCAGTGACAAAAGAGACGGAGACGCAAGTTGAAAACAAATGAAAACTATTTTAACAAAGAGCATAATTGAACAAAATAAAAATGAAAACAATACAATGGTGTGGCAATCAGTGTAGTTAGTAGTGAGGGTTTTTGTGTTGTGCGTGGGTTGTGTGTGTTGTGTGTGTTTTTTTATAGTAAAAGTGGGTGTTAGGAGGTCATGTTGAATCAGACAAAGACTACGGGAGAGAAGAGTCCACCCGGTGAGGAAGGGTGGAGTTTTAGCAGGGGAGCAGCATCACTATGTGATGAACTCTGCCTCCGCCCTCTGCATGAAGAAATAAAACACAAGAACGGTAAAATGACCAAAGGGGACCGTCACACTCCCCACATTTATTTGACGCTTCTTTTTAACCCTTACTTTTCCATTAACATTTGACATAAAAAAAGAACATTGATCAATTTTTTAAATATATTGTTTTTGTTAAACCATTGCTTCTGACATTTTTGTTTTTAAAACCGCTTTAATAAAAGATTAAAATCATTTAAATAACGTCTGAGGCTCAAAGTTTGAAAAAGTCAGAAAAAGGTCTCATGACTCCCCCAGATTTCTCTTTGCCCCCCTTGGGGGGGCCCAACCTCTGACGGGAACCACGGACTGATGACTAATTAGTGTAAGTGTGTACGCAATGCAAAAAAAAAACATTCTTCATGAAAATGCTGACATTGAAAAAAGAATGTAAAAGAATTTTTATGAAACCCACTGCGTATGATATGCCCGTGTACCCCAAAATTATTTATTTGTTTATTTATTTTTTTATCATTACTTTATTATGTTGTTTTGTTGGTTGTGTTTTCATTTTGTTGTTGGTGACACCAAGATCCCAAAAGGGCCAAATTTCCACTGTTTTTTTTAACCAATGGAAAATAAAGTCTTCTTATCTTATCTTATCTTTTTTTATCTTATTTATAATAAAATAATATTCATAAATTTATTTTCCCCCTAAAATAGCAAAAGATTATTTCAAAATATTTGTCACGTCAAATTGACAAATCCAGGGCGTGAATTGGGTGGCGGGGGACACGTCCCTCCAATATCCACCCCTTAATGTGTGTCATATCTTTTCAACCGCTGCCGGTGTTTAGTAAATGATTATGGCCACAAAGGGTTAAAGTGGGTCTCGTAGAAGTCCGCCTCAACCTAAATTCGTCTCCGATTGCTCGCTGGTTTTTTCGTAATGTACATGTGTTTGGGCCTCCCCGCTGCACTCCTCTCTTGTAAACCAAACTTGAAACCCGTTAGCTGGACAGGACAGGGGGCAGTGCATTATCGGGCCCCGCGAGTTGTAAGTAGGGGGGGAAACCCAAAATTTTTTTTCCGGAAAATCAACATGAATATTAGATTAAAATATCGTCTAACCTTAAATAATGTGTTCTGAAAGTAATTTATGGATTTAAAAAATCAAAAACCTCGCGAACACAAAAAAATTTTTTTACCACCCCAAACATTCCAAACAAACCCAGGTGTTTTGCAAATCAAAACATCATTCCCCAGACTAATGCTTTGTTTTGCAAATGAAACACCTTTAAAAAAAAATACATCATCTTCGAAACAAATCAGCGTTTTTTACACTTTTACAAAGAAACATATTTCTTCGTTAGAAAAAAAATATCCTTCAATACAAACAAAAATTTTCAAGTAGAAAAAATATCCTTCAAGTACAAACAAAAAAATCTTTCAAGTACAAAAAAAATCCTTAGTACAAAAAATTACACTAAATCCCAGTAGATTTTTTTTAAAAAATTCCTGTAATTCGCACCCCCCAAACAGCAGGGGGCGTGTTGTTAAATTTAAAAGGCCCCAGACGATTTTTAAAAAGCTTTTAAAGGGCGTCTTTGTCTCATGTGTAGTGTTGTGGGGGGCTGGTGTAGTGGTTTTTTTTCCCCAAAACCGAGAAAACGCTGCTGGCAGTTTGGGTTTTTTGCAAGATAAACTAAGGGAACCCAGTTTTAGGTAAACTAAAATAAAAGTTACCTGGATTTTTGACATCATAGTACAAAAGGGTTTACCATGAGAAAAATGTGAGAGTTTCAGGGGTTTAGTGTAAATTGCTGCACTTGTGGCCGTAAGGTTTTTTTTGCTAGGTGGATCGAGCCCAGCCCAGGCGATTTGAAAATATTATATTTTCAAAAAAATTGGTGTTTTCTTTAAAAAACCCAAAGGGGCTCAACAGAGCAACAGGGGGTTTTCTTTTTGACTGGTTTACCCGGGGTGTGTGTGTTGGTTCAGCAGCTGGTGTGCTCCTGTCACCAGATTTGTAACTTTATAAACTATTTATCGGCATTTTCATGTCCTTTTCATATGTACTGCAGCAAAAATTATTTATAAGAAGCACTACAGAAAGGACCCAATAAAAAACACCAGTTTAAAAAAAAAATATTTTTCAAGTTCGCGCTGGGCTGGGCTCGATCCCCCTGAGAAAAAAACCACTTATGGCCCCAATACGCGCTCTACACCGTAAACCACTGGAACCCTCCATTTTGTCATGGTAAACCTGTTTTGTTTTAATACTCAAACCCGGTAACTTTTTATTTTAGTTCATTAAGAAAACGGGTTCGCCTTAGTTTATCTTGCAAAAATCCCGAAATGCTCAAAAACGGGTTTTCTCGAGGTTGCGGCCAACAAATCTGTCATACAACACTACCATGTGACAAAGACGTAATTTTAAAGCGTTTTTTAAAATTGCCCCTGGCGGCCTTAAATTGATCAACAGGCCACCTTGTTGTGGGTCGTTACAGGACATTTCTTAGAAAGTTATGGCTTTTGTGTGTGAATCTAGGCTTTTGTCGTGGAGTCATTTGTTGGTTTGAAAGGGTGGAACTTTGTCCCAAAAAGTGGACAGTTTTTCGTAGTTGTTGAATTGTTTTTTTTACTTGAGGATTTTTTTTACTTAAAGATTGTTTGTTTTTGTATTGAAGGTATTTTTTTGTACTTAAAAAAGATTTTTTTTGCTTAAAGGGAAAATTTTTTGTACTTGAAAGTTTTGTTTGTCTTGAAGGATTTTTTTGTACTTGAAAGATTTTAGTTTGTATTTAAAGGATATTTTTTTGAAACTGAAGAAATATTTTTTCTTTGTATGTGAAAACACGCTGTATTTGTTTCTGAAGATGATGTATTTGTTTGATAGGTACGTTTCTTATTTGCAAAAAAAAATGCATTATTTTGGTAAATGATGTTTTTTTATTTGCAAATCCCCCTGAGTTTGTTTGTGAATCGTGGGCGTGATTTAAAACATTTTTTGTGGTTTGCGGGGTTTTTGGCTGATTTTAACTCCTTTGTAATTCCCCTTACGGGGGATTTTAAGTGATAAATATGTTTTTGTGGCTTTTAAAAACACATTTTACCAAATTCCTATATTAAGAGTGACATAAGAATGGCTCTTCGTTTGGGGTTTTAAAAGGTGTTTATGGCTTGGGGGCAGTTCGAACTTCAAAATTCAAAGGTAGGCAGGGGGAGATTTTTTTGTTTCCCCACCTGTAAAAAATCAAACCTACCCCCTTGCCTAATCAACACAAAATGTTGGGCAGGGTAAACCCTGTGAAGTTATAAGTGTACTGTGATGATCATTATAATTTTTTTAGGAGTGTCAATCAACTAGAAAAACACAAAAGAGTGGACCCAAAAATGCAGACTGGAATGGAGGAGGAGTGTACAAAGGAGTTTAATGATGAACAAAAGGTAAGGGTAACCCACTTAATTTTTAAAAAGCAAAAAATCCAGAAACCAAGGCAAAATCCAAATGGTGAAAAATCCAAAAGGGAAAAACCCAAAAAAACGGGGAGAAAAAACAGGGAAGGTCGGGAACTCACCCCAAAAAAAACCCATGAAGACAAAGAAAAAGGGAAACAGGGACAAAGCACGGGAAAAATAATCAAACACAGGTGGACAAATGGGGTTAAAAAACACATGAAAATCAAAAGAAGGGGGAAAAAGCCCGACAGGAAGTAAAAAAAACAAAGACACACAAGGGGAAAACACCCTCCCAAAAATAAAACGGGAAAACCAACAAAATCCCAAATTTGGAAAATTGTATGTATATATTGTGCAGGCGTGCGAGAATTTTCAACAGCCCACAAATGTGTGATAAAGAAATTTTTTGTTGTGTTATCAAGGCACCATGTCACTGAAAGATACACATTCAGCTCCAGAATCAAATTGTCAACAGGAACGTCAAAATCTCACCCCTTTTCACAGTATAAAAACCTTTGTTTCACTGTTATTTGAAAATTACATTGCGACCTGTGTTAACTTTTTCCCCTTTGCATGCAAGTTTTCTTTAAAAATATCCTACTCTTTTGTTTTCTCAGACTTTGTTCCTGTGTCTTTTGTAGATTGGTCCAGAGCCGGACTCAACACCCTCTCCATTGCCCGGACCAACGGGGCCCGCCCGTGCAGGGGTAGTTGGGATCCTAAAAGAAAAACCTCCAGCACAGAGTTTTGTGTCAAAAAGGGGCCCAGGTTCTACTGGGTGTGGAGGGGTGATGAGATCCTAGAACTAAAAAACCAGGACATTGAGTCAAAAGGTAGGATAAAAGGTTTTCGAATATTGATGGAGTATTAATAAAGAAAAGGGAAAGCCAGGTAAATAATTCCTGTGATTCTTTTAAACAGAAGGCCAGGTATATATGATTCCTGTGACCTTACATGAAAAGGAAAAGGCCGTTAAAACAAATACCTAAAATAGTCCATATCTTTTTGAGAAGACTACAGGAATAAAAAAACCCGCGCAGCACTTAAAAAAAGGGCCAAAGTGTTCTACGTAGTTCGGGGAGGAATACGGTGGTTCGCATAGAAAACCAAAATAAAAAAAAATAAAATAAAAAAATAAAAAAAATAAATAACAGAGTCATAAAAGAAAAAAAAAAAAAGAAAAAAAAAATAGTCAAAATAAAGTTGCAACAAGGGAATTACAAATTTTTTGAAAATGTGGGTTTTTGATGATAAACAGAGAGGGGGTAACCAAAAGGGGTTTGTCAACAAACTCTCTGGCCGTGGAAACCTTACAGTGTAAAAACCAACGGGCTCATCAATGGACCGTTGCTGGGGTTGAACCCCATACAAAGGTTGGCCACAAACAGAAAAATATTAAAGAAAATAAAATATATAAATTTAAGAGAAATAAATAAATAAAAAAATTTTTTTTTTTAAAAAGTGGTGGTGTGGTATATATATATGTATAAAAATAAATAAGAATAAAGAATGGGGAACAGAAATAGCAGGAAGAAAGATAAGAACCTCACCGGTGATGCAAAATTAATGTTCATTAGAGATCCAAAATTAAAAAACATTTGGAGAAAAGGGGAAAAGGAAAAGTATGGGTTCACAGGGAAATTAATAACAAAAAGACTGCCATAAATTAGTAAAAAAAAAAGGCTAAAATGAAGGGGCCCCAAAGGGAAAGCGAAAAAAGGCCTCACTCAAGCGAGAAATTTGTTAACAGAAGCAAGGAAAAGAAAAAGAAGGGATAGAAAAGATAAAAAGGGCAGGAAAAAAGGAAACAAGCGCTGAGACAAAGACTGAGTACAAACCCCTGCTGACAAAAAGGGAGACAATACTGAAAGCGGAGACACAGACCTGATGACCTACCTGTGAAAACGGGGCCTGTTTTGCTGGGAAAAACTGGGAGTGAGGAATTTCAGAGGGAAAATCACAGAAAGGGGAATTCAAATTCCCCCAGCCTGAAAAGCATACACTCAAGTATGAAGGAGAACAACTGTAAAACAAGCACACCCTGGATGAGCCAGGGTAACATGAGAAGATATGTGCTAACTGTAGTGAGGAAAAATTTTGGCTAAAAAACTTCTAAATTATGGTCCAAGGACAGCAGATGAAGGTTTAATTAAATTTGGGGGGAAAAAAGTTTCAGTCCCCAAAATCATCATTCAGGCCACATCAAAGAAAATATCCTTTAAAAACCTGAGGCTGAAGAGGCATAAACCTAAAATAAATGACTTATAAAGCGGAGAATTGAATGTCCTACTCCATGCAATCACCTTTGTTTCTGTTAAAAAACAAACAAACAAAAAAAAAACAAAAAAAAAAAACAAAAACAAAAAAAAAAACACCCTCTATTAAATGGAGAATGGTACAAGATTAAAAAAAGCGTAAATAAGGCAGTGTTTCCCCAAGGCACCAAACTGAAAACCCCCAATACATTTTTAAAATGAGCAAAAGCCAAAAAAAAATACTTTACTGTTTTGATTCGTAATTTTTTTTTTCCCCTGTCTGTTACATAAGGACGCCAGTTTTGGTTTGCTTTTCTAAAAATAAAGGGCATCCCCAACAACAAATTCAAAGGGTTTATTGAAAAAGTCCACCATATTTTCCCAAATTTACGAAATACGAAATATTTTTAGGGACCCCCAAGGGGAAATTCTTAAAAATTTGTCCGAAAAATTTGCGAAATTCCAACCTCCAAAAAGAAGCCAAATTTCTTATAGGTGGATAATATCCTTCTAGCACCCCAAACAGAGAAAGCGTTTAGAAATTTTTTTCCTTATTAAAAACTAGCTGACAAGGGGCACAAAGGAGCAAAAACAAGTTACAGCTATGCAAAATGATGGTCAAATATTGGTTTTTAAACTGTTTGTAGAAAAGGGGACATTTTAGATGGGGAAAAAAGGAAAACAGTTTTACAAGCCCCAAAAGCCAAAAACTAAGTGACAAATATGTCATTTTTTAGGGAGGTAAATTTCTGCAGGGTTATAAAAATATGCAAAAATAACCTCTCCATTATCGTTTAATCTAACACCCCGTTAGCTGCTTCAAAACCTTTTCAGGGGAAAAAAAGAAGCAGAAGAAGCCTTTCCAAGATCAAGCAGCTTTGGCTGTCATCAGTTTTCGGTCTCCGACTACTCTAACTTTTTGAACAACTGTAGATTGGGGGAAAAAACGGTTCTGACATCTTTTTTAACTCAAAAACATGGGACAAATAAAGGCCAATTCCCTTCTATAAACTAAATTAGATCCTGTTGCTAGAGGTTACCACCATGTGTACGGTGTAGTAACATAGCACCAATGGCGTGCAAGCATGGCCTCTTAAAATTTTTCCATCAGCTAACCGGGGAAAAGTGCCACAGCTTTTTGTAGTAATACTATTGCAAAAAAAGATCTATACCTGTCCCCTTCTAGACAATCATCTGCTTTTTTATTCTCAGCCTATCAAATGTAGAAAGATGCCCCACCTTAAACATCACCTTACTTCCTATTTGACAGAAGGAACCCAATTATTGTTTACAGGAAATAAATAAAAAATTTTTACCTTACCGATCTCACGATGTACCATTTGCAATGCTGACTCCTATGTTTGTGACGGCTCAAGTAAAAAAGAATAATGGCCAAAGCTAAGGGTTTGCAGTGAAACCGGGAAATTCGTCTCATGGCTAAAAGCGTTACCCAAAACTCTCTGCTCAAGCAGAGAGGGTTTGAAAGGTGCATTAACCGAAGCCTGTAAATTAGAAAGAGGGAGAACCGCTGTATATTCGGAAAACCCCACATGCTTTTTAAACCATTTGTTTTTTGCACGCAGTGGAAAAAAAAGGGGAATGGTAACACTACGGAAAGGACAAAAACCCAAAAATCTGTTTTTAGCATAAGTGCACCCAGTTCCCATTAAAATTAGAAAATATGCAAATGTGCAGCACACCCCGTGGCGACCCTTTTTTCCAGGGGAAATGGGAAAGTGATGAGGAAAGAAAAAAGTGCAAAACAATCACAGTTTTCTGGCAAGTAAAGGGGAAGCACACACATAGACAAGGGTGTTTTAAGAGATATAAAAAAAGCATCCCTCAACGAACGCGAAGTGGCGAAAGGGGGGGAAAAACAAAAAAAAAAAGGGGATTTTAAATGATTAAGGGTTTAAACCAACCCTTTCCACGAAAATTTGTTCAGAATGCGCTTTATTGGCCTGGACAATGTCTTTCTAACGGGGGGGGATGGTCATGCAATAGAGCAAAATTTACGACATATGGATTTACAAATTACTCTAGAATTTTTGTTTGAGTGCAAAATTTTTTAAAACATAATCCAAAAGGAAACCGAGACAATTTCCCAAAACCAGAAAACCCTTTTCAGAATCTGTAGGATTTTATTGAAAAAAAACAATTTGCAAAGGGAAAAAGAAATACTGTTTTGGTAAAAAAACTGACATGCACACAAAGTGGATAGAAATTTTCCTCTTGACATCCAGATGCACTAAACAGTGGCTAAAGCCTTGTAAAAGAAAAATATTTTATGATTTGGGAAAATTTCCCACACAGTTTTTATAGTGTATGGAACCCTTTGAAAATTTAATCATCACCTAGTGCCAAAAACCCCTTAATATGGATTAAAAAAATCATTGTGCATATCCCCACAATCAGCAGGGCTGGTAAAATTAATGGAAAACCTTTTAATCCAAATTAAAGAAAAAAATGGAAGAAAAAGGAGGTTGGCTTTTTGCCTCCCCTTTTGAAGTAAATTGCATGTTACACCAAAAAGCACAGGGTCACCCCATTTGAAAAGATGTATGGAAACCTTATGTATTCCCGAAAAAAAGACCCTTCCCCACCCGATTTAAGCAGCAAAGAACTCGCTGTTAATGAAAGGGTGTTAACTAAAAAGAAGTTCATTCCAACACAGGAAACCCCACCAAACACCCAAAAAAGTGAAACCAGGGGGACTGGGGTTCATCAAAGTAGGAAGAAGAAACCTGGTCCAGTCCAAAATGGGAAGGCCATTCCAAGTCCTCCCGACCAGACCCCGCAGGAAAATCGCAGGAAAGTTCCCGGGTTTATCTGTCACACTGCAAAGGGTCATCACTGGTAACAAAGGTGAACCCTAAGTTTCTGAACCCCCCCCCTCAGTAATGCGAGTCGGCCCCCGGGGAAATGACAACAATGGGAAATATTTTCCAACAGAGGGGTGATAGGCCCAGGCAACCCAGTGCGGGAGCCCGTGAAGAATACCACTGGTGATAAGGGGGAAAGAAAACCACAGGAAAGCTGTTTTAAAAAAATGAGCAAAACAGAAAATTTACAGATAAAAAAATCATTTTTTCACTTCCAATTTTGGGAAAAAATCAGGGGGGAAAACATTAATGAATGGGAGTAAAAAGCACCAAAAGAAAACTCGTCGATTACAGTAATATTATTTTTGTTTTTGGTAAACAATAGCCAACTTTAGTCTACTTGAGGCTCTCAGGATGACCCGCCCCTGGCCATAAACAACCAGGACTCTGTGGTTCAAGGGTACTGTCTGTTTTCTACTTTCCCCCTTTTATTATTGTTCTTCCTTTTGTATGGGCGGGCCCGAGGGGGAGCGAGCGCAGCATCCAGTTTAATGCCCAACTGCACCAGATGAAATATCACAGGACGGAAGATCAAGATGGGGAAAAGGCACTGGGGGAAAAGTTCCAATAAGAATCCATTAATTAGGGTTTAATGAGGGGGGAAAGAAAAAATGCTAAAAAAATTTTGTGCCCTTATCAATTTAAATGATAACAGAGTAACAATTGAAACAGGATTTGAGACGTGAACGAATGGTTTCGGTGGTTGTTATACTGACAAAATAAAGGCCCCAATAAAAACAATTGTTTAGATGTGCAACAGCCCGACCTGGGTTGGGCCCTTCCATTTCCCCTAGATAACCGAATGATCCCAAAAGGGGTTTCCCCTGTATCCAAAAAATATTTTACTATCCCCCACCCCCTATAACTCACCCCCCTCCACATCTGTTTCCCCCCCAAATGCAGAACTTGACCCCCTTACTTTAGCCCTAGATGAAATGATCCTGTATTGAAGGACGGTACGGGGGCAGGATGGGGAGAGGTCGTGGGGTAATGTCACTCTGTCTGCTAAAATAAGGGATTTAAATTCATGGCTGGAATCAGGTATTCCCCGGCGACGTATGGTGGATTGTGGGGGACGAGTACTTCGATTGATTTCTGCCCTTTTGATTGGGGGGAAAGGGAAAAAGTGTTGATTTCCCAACGGTAATGCCTTTCTATTTCTGCCATTTGCGACTTTGTCCCCACAGAAACATACATTCAGTTCATAGAGAGAAGGCTCAACCTCCGCTCCCTTTGGGGTTTATTTGACTCCCCGGGACATTGATGGAATAGGTACAGTAACAAGAAGTGACTGGATAAATTACATCATTACAATCAACGGATTTTTAAAATGTACCCCTGAAGTTTAAAAATAGTCTGTTTGGTTGTCTTTTTTTCCAGTATTCGAGGACTAAATTTAAAAATGATTGATACTGCATGACAAAAATCATGATAGTCCAAACTGATGTGTGAGTGATTTAAAGTCTGATTTTCCCGTAAATGAAGTTACTAGAAAATCAATTTAAAATGTAGTTCGGGATATCACAGAAGTACTCTGACTTTTGTAGTAATACTGTGTAAGTAAACCTGATTTCTATTATTTTTCCTTTATGATTTTTGCTGGTTATGAGTTAGAGGTTATGTGATTGATTTTTATTTACTTTTTTTGATTTTTTGTCTGTTATTCTTTTTTTTTTCCCTTTTTTTTTTGATTTCATTCTATTCATGCTTTGATGTTTGTTTTTTTCTTTTTATATAAAAGTAAAAACAGGAGGGAAATGTTGGAAAAACTTTATATTGTATACATTGTGCAGGCGTGCGAAAAGGTTCAACATGACCGTACAAATGTGTGATAAAGAAATTCGGTTTTGTTTTCAAGGCCCATGCTATCTGAAGATACACAGTTCAGCTCACAGAATCACAATGTCAACAGGAACGCAAAACTCCCGCCCATTTTATCCCATAAAAAAACCCTTTTATTTCACGTTCTTTGAACAATTACATTGAGACTCTGTGTGTAATTGTTCCCTTGCATGCAAGTTTTCATTAAATTCCTACCCCTTTTTAAATTTTAACTTTGTTCCTGT
The DNA here is from genome assembly GCA_034769285.1 of Lutjanus argentimaculatus. Classification (NCBI taxonomy): domain Eukaryota; kingdom Metazoa; phylum Chordata; class Actinopteri; order Lutjaniformes; family Lutjanidae; genus Lutjanus; species Lutjanus argentimaculatus. The sequence continues at coordinate 25,077,509 of JAWZSL010000005.1, forward strand.
GTCTTTTGTAGAATTTCTTAACAATTGGTCATGAAAACAAATACCCAAAGGTTTATATTCCCCATAATTTTACTACAAAACTTATTAAATCTTATTAGTGAAAGGGTTAGTGGAGTGGTGGGACGGTGCTCTAACTGCGCCCTTATTGACCACCCCACTGTTTAGAACTGCGCTAAAATGAAAAAGCCCGGTCTTCCAAGGACAATTTTTTTTCGAAAACTCCCTCCCCCGGTAACAGCAGGGGTTGGGCTTTATGTTTTTTAACAATAGGATTTTTCAGCCCGCAAGATTTTTGTTCTTTTATATTTTTTTTATTCAGTGGTTACTCAAAGGCGACATTTACATTTTTTTCCTAAACAGATTTTTAAATTGAATTTCCGAAAATGTTTCACATAAAATGCATGGACTGTGATATAATATTTTATCTAATTACCAAACCACAAAGTCTCTGAATCCATCCAAAAATGAGCTTGACTACGACCCAAAAACCAGAATAAAACTTTATATTTTAAAGATAAACAAAAAAGCTTACTTTGTTTTATAAATATAAAAATGCAAAACAAAAAAAAAAGAAAAGAGCCCATAAATTAAATAAAAACAATGACTTATATAAATAGATAAGAGATTTGTTTGATGTCGCAAGCAGAGTGAACTTACTACAGGTCTTTGTTGCTGCATAAAGAGGATCCTTTTTGGATCAGAGCTAGCAACCTTTTTTTCAAAAAGCGTTTTTGGACAAAAACGAAAAAAATCTGTCTGGAGCTGCAACTATTAAGTCTTATTTTTCTGAACTTTAAATTTTTTTGGGTTTGACATCCATGGGCCCGTGAGGGAGACTTGAATGGAAATTTTGAATTTTAATGAATAATCGATGAGATAAGATAACGATTGATCAGTTTTGAGTCATTTTTAAAGGAAAAAATCCTAGTTTGGAAAATCAAGGATTTCAGCACATCCCTTGGCTTTGGAAACATGTCAACACTTTTACCTTTTTTTGACATTTTTTGAGCCAAACAACTAAACAGTTAATCAAGAAAATAATTTACAGATTAATCAACAATGACAATATTTATTATTTTTTTCAGCCCTTTAAAGGCCCCTACACATGCAGTGGTAAAAACATGGCTATCCCATTGTTTTCTATGGGAGAGAGCATGGGCCCGACTAAATGGACCGCACCCCCGGCGTGGCGCCCGCTCGATCGCCCCTTACCGCCGCCTCAAAGTTCAAATTTTTTTGAACTTTGATCTCATTTCCCCGGACCTTTCAACGCGCAACCAATAAGAACATTCTTTTTTTTATGTGCAAAATGACTCATACAAGCAGAGGGGAGAGGAAGAAGAAAGAAAAAAATTTCTCTGTTGTCTGAGTTCCCCGAAAAATATTAATACCCCTTTTAAAACAACTTAAATCTTGGTAGGCGAGTTTGCATGGCGAAATGTCAATAGTAAGTCGGGGTTTTCGGTTTTTGAATACAAAACGTATACGTATTTTATCGTTTTCCTCCTGTCTTTTTTCCGGGGGTAACAAATAGCAGGGTTGCCTGCAACCCGGGAAAACCTCGCATTTTAACGTATTCCGATCCGCCGGTTGCTCAGCGCCTCTGTCCCCACCTGGTGGGGGGCGAAGAGCAAATTTCTTAATGGAAGGGCCCTTTTCTTAAGATGCCGCAGCAAAATTTATAGGAAAAAGGCCCCAAACCACAGAGTGGTATGACTCATAATTGGATGACGAAAAAAAAAAACTTTCAAAAAAAAAATTTTGGGGTTCCGGTTTTGGCATTGAATGGGGGCCCGCTTGTCAGTGAAACGCGCTGCCAAAAAGAATTTCCCCCCTCCTCGATTAAAATATAGATTTAAGAGTGGCGTAACATTAATTTTTTTAGACCAGAATGGTTTACCAACCAGGAACTCGAAGGAAAAAAATCCTTTGGGGAAAAAAAGCGAAAGCCAAACTTTTTTCAACAGTTTTTGAAATTGGGAGGGCTAATTTTTTTAAGACAACCCTGGCCCAGGTCGGACGAGGAGGACACGTTCACCGAATTCTGCCTGAGTCAAAAAAATTTTAAGGGAACAACGAGAGTTGACGACCAAAACTTGGCTATGTTTTCATTGGAAAAAGTCTGTCGAAAAATGGGGGAATGTGTGACCACCAGAAATGGGTAAAGCAGGGGGAAGAGGGATCCTCTGCTCCCCCAAAAGGGGTCGGCAAGGGGGGGCCAGGACAAGGGTCACTGCGGGGAGTCATCTGCATTTTGAATAACTATGGGGTACCAAGCCCCAAGAAGCACAGGGGACCCGAACACAAGGGCACTGCCCAGAGAAAAAGATAAGAATCCGGGGGGAACAAACATCTACCTGCCAAGGAAGGCACCACAAATATGTATGTATATTTTGTTTGTTTTGGTTTTTTTTGTTTGGTTTGTTCTTTTTTTGCCCCAAAAATAAACACATAAAGGGCCATTCTTTATATTTATGTTTTTAATGTCTTTTTTTAATCCATATGTCCCATTTTTTTGCAACCCAAAGGCTTAGAGATTCTGGGATTGTAAAGAATAGGTAAAATGAAAGACTGCTTGATAATGGAGTGATTTGGGTTTATGATGAATCAATGGACATTGCTTTTTAAACTGGGGGGCTATTTATTTCACCTATTTCACCCTTATTATTATGTATTTGTTTTGTTTGTTTTATTCTTTTCTTTTTTAAAAAATAATTTTTTCTTTTCCTGCCTGTGGTTACCTTCCCTTTGGCAACTGATTTTGTGGGGGGTTTAAAGTAAAAACAGGCACTAAATAAAAAATTTGTAATTTTTTTTGGTTAAAACCTCTGGGCAATAAAAAGCAAAATGGCAAAAAAAAAATTCAAAAAAGTGTAAGGCGAAAGATTTTACCATTGAAGAAGGTGAGACTACTTTAGGCCTCAACAAAAATAATGAAAATTAAGATGTTAAAATGTAACAAATTTTTTATTTAAATTTTTTTTTCCCGGGGTTAAATGGGGCAACAGGCCTCTGCAGCTCCGAGCCCCGGTGTTGACCCCTGCTTTGGGTGGTTAGCTGGGTGGGTTGGATTGGGTTTCTTTTTTCTTTTCTTTCTTACTTTTTTTTTATGTGTTAAATTTTTATTTGTTTTTATGTTCAGTAATCCCCGAAAATGTAAATCTATTATGAATTGTTTTAAAAATAGACCCATCTTAATAAAAAGTTTGAAGAACCAAAAAATCCCCCAAAAAGAGTCTCCCGTCTGCAGAGTAAAACCACGAATGTTTGAGTAAATCGGATTTATCCAAAACGTTTTTATCACCCTCGACACTTTGCCCTATTCACATGCTCCCTGTCCCCTCTCTCTTCCTCCTGTCAATTTCTTATTTTTAAGTCCTTATCATAGAGTAATTTGGGACATTTACAAGGCACAAATAGGATTTGGGGAAACTTCTTGCTTCTCTCTGTTTTCCCTTCTTTTCTCTCTGCATGTCCAGCCATTTAAAACAATTTGTTGTACTTCAAACAGTAATAGACACTTTTTAGAGGTTTTGGGCCTTTAGGGAAAAAGCAGTGGGTGCTATAAGAGCCAGTTAATCAAATAATCTCTAATTCTCTGTCCTTTTATTTTTCTAATTTTCCTTGTTTTTTCTCTCCTTTCTCCTCTCCCCCCTTTCTTGTCATGAAGCGACGTGTAAATGTTGTATCATTCATACTGATGAAGTTGGAAAATCACTGTCCATTCTGCAACAACCACAGAGGGCAAAAGTTGTCTTGGTCCCCTTCCCATTAAAACAAACAGAATAAGTCTGCAAGAGGACCAACCAAGAAAAATGTCAGACACGTTTTTAGAGAGTAAAGGTTTAAGGGCATATCCGGGTTTTCAATGCAGGTAAAAAAAATATAGGCAGGAACGCAGTGTTAAAAAAGCGACCACAACCAAATGCACAATGTCGTTTTTCATAGAGGGAAATGAAAATGGAAACAGACAGAGCTTTGAGGGCCCCACCCCCGGAAGAAAATGAACGGGGAGGGGGGAAGGAGGGGTGAAGACGCTGAAGTGATAGGTCAAAAAAGCCGAAATAGAAATTTTTCCCAAAAAACAAGAGCAAGGACCCAGGGCCCGGCCCCAAGACCACCACAGATATCTTGATGGTTCGTCTGAAAAGGGCCACAGTGGGGGCGAGAACCAAATACCTTTTAAACAAAAGGGGAAAATGTCTTTGAGGAGTTCAGAATTATTTAGTAATAGAATGATAGAAAAAGAAGTAGCTTACACATACTGGACGACAGATAGCACCTTTCCAGGGGGGATGCACACCATGAAGCCAACACTGGCTCGAAGGGGACAGTGTAAAAATCATAGGGAAGGAAATTACATCAAATTTTTGCCACCCAAAGGATATGCGCAGAACTGAATGAGGTCGGGGAATGAGAAGGTTGATGAGAGATCGGAGCAACATGATATTTTACCGCAGGGAAAAAAATTGATAAAAGTAAAAAACATTGTAATTAAATTTTTCAACCCCTGGACACCATGAATGTCTGTTCTTTTTTATGTCAAACACCCCGCAGCGCGAGACATTTCCCCTAAAAAAGAAAAAAATCAACCTGAAAGTCTCCCTGATTTTAAATGATTTGGAATGTTTTTGAACCACACATGTAAATACATGGTTTGGTCCAAACAAACGATGTAAACTTTAATTTTGATGTCAGATCAAAATCCCTTTTCAAACAGACAGTCGTGTACAACAGACACATGTTAAATCTCAGATAATGTACTACCCGAGAGTAAAGATGAGATGGCTATGGGGGTCGAAAGAAGGCCGACGCCAAAGATGACACATGTACCCTACTGATGAACGAACTTTTAAATAATACCCAAAAAATGTAGTCAAAGTAGTGTAGGGGTGTTGCTGTAGTCGGGGGTGATGTTTTCTTATTGGGGTGAGTTTTTGTGTTGGGGGGCGTTGCTGTAATCTAGTTTTTTCCTGTGAGGTGTGTTCATGAAAAATCTTCCATTCTTAGAGTGAAAAACCTTTTGGGATCGGTTATAGACAAAAAAAGTTTTTAATTCTACCAAACATTGTTCAGTGACATCACGAAGTTCACACAAAAACAAACCCGTAAATATTTACAAACATTGACAAAAGGGTCTTTTGTTTTTTTTTTTATTCCTTAAAATTTGTTACATTTCTGTTTTAAAAATATTTAGTCAAATAATTCAGTGTCAGATGGAACAAAAATTGTGTTGAGTATACAGATATTTTTAGTGCTGAGGTGGTCATTTCTGCAGGGGGACGTTTACATACGATTAATCCCCTTGATGAAAATCTGCAATTTGATCTTTTTCTACAGATTTTGAACTCTTATTATTGATGTTTTTTCTTTTTTTTTTTTTTAAGTTATTTTTTTTGCATTTTGCCTTTATTTATAGGACAGCCAGAAGTAACAGGAACAGGGAAAAGAGAGGGGGGGGGGCAGCAGAAAGGGCCGAAGGCGGGAGTCGAACCCGCAGCCACTGCAGAGAACACGCCCCCCATCATGGGTCGGACACTCTCCCAACTGAGCTAAACGCCGCCGTTGATGTTTATTCTGACAGAAATTTTTTAAAAAAAGAACATTTTACATGAAAATGTTCCAGAGACCTTTGCTGCATGTCCTCCATCTCTTGTGTGTCCTCATGTCCTGTCTGTTTACGTCTCTGTCAATAAAGGCAAAAAAAAACTACAATTGAAGTTATTCTGTTGGGTTTTGAAGTGAGTGAGAAAAAAAATTTTTTGTTTTCATTTCACTAAAAATCATGAAGTGACGTAACCTGTTGAGGTTCCAAACTCCTGCGGAGATTTTCATCAATAAAACGTTGTCACAAAACACAAAACTTTTTGCAATCTCCTGTCTCATGCAAACATCTTATAAATAATCTTAGGGGGGCACAAAAACCACATAATGATAAATTAAAAAACAAAAAAGATAATAACTACCCTTAAAATTTTATCGGGGTTCCATTACTTAAATGTCTTAACGAGTACTACTTTGTTTTTTATTGATTTCCTTTAAATGTTCAGTTCTATTTATTTTCCCCCTTGAAACTCTCTTTACCTCATTTTTTTCATCCTAAATATTGTAATTTTTATAATTGAACAAGATCCGAATATATAAAACATTTTGGGTTTTTCCCCGTATTCTTTTCACCCAAGTCCAAAACTGTCGCTTTTTACAGTTTTATTCATTTTCATGACTGTTTTCAGTTTTTTTGTCATTTTTAATCATCTCTATTTTCATTAAGAAAAAGTATATGATCAAAATTTACCTTGAAAGTGTAAATTCCCCTGGATGATTCCCTACACCAACGTCTATGTGTCTCCCTGATCCAAACAGGGCTGTGCGTAATAGGGTTTTTGACAACATGCAGCATTGTAATAATTGTACCTGCTGTTAAAAAGGGAAGAGAGGAAAGTATCAGGGTGAATATGGAAATGACATAAAAGCAACAGTCACAACCCCAGGGAAGAAAATTAAGAATGCCCAAAATTTTTTATAGGTATATTAAACCATTTTAATGTTTGTTTTTTGTTTTTTTAATGTCACGCTTTTTCCGATATTTCCAATCCTGTTGTCTGTTTTGATTATTTGTTAAATTTATCACTTCCTGAGTTTTTAGTGTGACCCCTTTTTTAAAGTAAACAGCATGATGATGGAGACATCGTTTTTAAAAATAATCAGTTGTGATTAATATCTGTTTTTCTTCTTGGATTTAAAACAATAATGGATGGAGAGACTGGATTTTTTGGTGTTTGTTTCTGAGGTTTTGGAGGATTGCAGTGTTTGGAAATGAATCAGACATTTTTCTCAAGTACTTAAGTACAGCTTTTATGTACTTGTCTTGAGTATTTCCTTGTATCACTTGATTTCCTCACTACATCTCAGGGGAAATATGTACTTTTTACTTCATGCAGACCCCCAGTGCAAAAGAGACGGAGACGCAAGTTGAAAACGAATAATATTTTAACAAAGAACTAATGGAAACAAATCAAATGAAAACAATACAATGAGTTGGCAAAAGTGTGTTATGTGGGGTGTGTGTTGTGTGGTGTGTGTGTGTTGTGTGTGTGTGTGTAGAGTGGAATGTGTGGGGGTTAGGAGGTCATGTTTTTGAATAGACAAAACATAAGGGGAGAAGGTCCACCCGGTGAGGAAGGGGGGGGATTTTGCGGGGCAGTCACTACTGTTTAAAACTCTGCTAGTTACCTGCTGCATACAGAAATAGAACCATAGAAAAGGTAAAAGAGCCAGAGGCCGTCACACTCCAACATTTATTTGAGCTCTAGTTTCTCCTTACTTTTCACATTAACTTTTTACATAAAAAAGAACATTTGATCAATTTTTAAATAATTTTTTTTGATTTTTAAAACCCTTGCTTTTGACATTTTTGTCTTTAAGTTATAATAAAAAAAATTAAAAACATTTAAATAACTGTCTGAGCTCAAAAATTTTAAAAAAAGATCAGAAAAAAGGTCTCAGACTCCCCCAGATTTCATTTGTGTCCCCTCTGGAGGGGCCGACCCCCTGAGCTGGGAAACCCTGGATGTGATTATTAGTATAAAATGTGTACTGCAATGCAATATAAAATTTTTATTCATTAAAAAAGGCTTGTTAACAGACATGAAAAATATTTTTATAACCGCAGGCTTATGATACTGCAGGGTACTCCCTATATTTATTTGTTTATTTATTTATTTTCAATTACTTTAAATTTTCTGTTGTTGTGTGGGGTTTGTTTTTCCTGTTGTTGTTGGTGACGCCAAGAGCCAAAGGCAAATTTTCCATGTGTTTTTAACCAAAAGGGCAAAAAAAGTTTCTTATCTTATTTATCTTATCTTTCTTATCTTTTTTATAAAATAAAATACATAATATTTAAAATTTTACCAAAATGCAATTTAAGTTTTCTTTCAAAAATTTTTTCACTTCAAAATTTCACAATCCCGGGGGGTAGAATTGGGGGGGACGTGGGACACGCCCCCCAATTCCAGCCTCTAAGTGTAGTCATTCAAAACAACCCCTGTCCCTAGTGTTTAGTCAATGATTTGGCACACAAAGGGTTAAAATCGGTCTCGCTAGAAGTCCCCCCCTCTAACCTAAATATGCTTCCCATTGGCTCACTGGTTTCTCCTAATGACATGTGATTTGGGCCCTCCCCCCTGTCACTCCATTGCTTGAAAAAACTATTGCAACCTGTTAATGGCAGGAAGGAGGCGGATGGGGATCTGCAACCGCGGTGTAAGTAGGGAGGACAACCAAATTTTTTTTTTTGGGAAACAACATGAAAATTATGATTTTATATCAGTTAACCTTAAATTTTTGTGTTTTTGAAAAGAATTTAAGGGGTTTTAAAAAAATGTCAAAAAACCCCGCGAACACACAAAAAATGTTTTATCCGCCCCAAAGATTCACAAACAAACTCAGTGTGTTTGAAATACAAAACATCATTCACAAACTAATGCAATTTGTTTTGCAAATAAGAAACGTCCCATCAAACAAAACATCTGCTTCAGAAACAAAAACAGCGTGTTTTACACATACAAAGAAAATATTTCTTCAGTTACAAAAAAATATCCTTCAAGTACAAAATAAAAATTTTTAAGTACAAAAAAAAATCCTTCAAGTACAAACTAAAATCTTTCAAGTACAAAAAAATTTTCCTCAAGTACAAATAAAATCTTTCAAGTACAAAAAAAATCCCTTTAAGTACAAAAAAAACACACATAAATGCCGTGACTTTTTAAGAAATGTCCTTTTAAACCACTCCACAACAGCAGGGGCGCGTTGATTCAATTTTGGCCACCAAACGATTTTTTTAAAAACTTTTTAAAAAATCGTCTTTTTCATCATGTGTAGTGTTTATGGGGTGTGATGTAGTGGTCTATTTTGGGCCCCAACCTTGAGAAAAAACCTGTTATGAGCAGTTTGGGTTTTTTTGCAAAATAAACAAGGGGAACCAGTTGTTTTAGGTAAACTAAAATAAAACGTTACCTGGAGTTACTCATTAGTACTACAGGTTTTCCCGAGCAAATTGGAGTTTCAGTGGTTTAGGTGTAAATTGCTGCACTTGTGGGCCCTAAGTGTTTTTGCTCAGGTGAATCGAGCCCAGCCCAGCGCGATCTTGAAAATATTATATTTTTTAAATTGGTTTTTTTCATTAAAACCGAAGGGCTGCAACAGCGCAAAGTGGTTTTTTAAATTTAACTGGTTACCGTCGGGGTGTGTGTGTTGAGTTCAGCAGCTGAGTGTGCTCCTGTCACCAGATTTGTCACACATTCATGAACATATTTACTCGGCATTTTCATGTCGCATTTCATATGTACTGCAGCAAAAATTATTGTATAAGCAAGCACTACAGAAAGGACACCAATGAAAACACCAGTTTAAGAAAATATAATATTTTCAAGATCGCGCTGGGCTGGGCTCGATCTCTCCTGAGCAAAACCACTTACGGCCACAAGTACAGCGCTCTACACCGTAAACCACTGGAACCCTCACATTTGCTCATGGTAAACCTGTATTGATTAATGACGTCAACATCCAGGTAACATTTTATTTTAGTTCACTTAAAACAACTGGTTCGCCTTAGTTTATCTTGCAAAATATCCCGAACATGCTCATTAACGGCGTTTTCTCGAGGTTGCGGCCAACACTACATCATGTGCATACAACACTACACATGATGACAAAGACGTACTTTTAAGCAGCTTTTTAAAAATTGTCCTGGCGGCCTTAAATTGAATCAACAGCGCCACCTGCTGTTGTGGAGTGCGAATTACAGGACATTTCTTAGAAAGTCTACTGGCATTTGTGTGTGAATCTGAAGGCATTTGTGCGTGGAACAGAGTGCATTTGTATACGGATCAGCAAGGTGGAACATTAGTGCCAAAAGTCATGTGACAGTTTTTCGTAGTTGTAGAATTGTTTTTTTTTACTTGAAGGATTTTTTTGTACTTGAAGATTGTTGTGTTTTTGTACTTGAAGGATATTTTTTTGTACTTGAAAGATTTTAGTTTGTACTTGAAGGATATTTTTTGTACTTGAAAGATTTTAGTTTGTACTTGAAGGATATTTTTTTGTACTTGAAAGATTTTAGTTTGTACTTGAAGGATATTTTTTTGTAACTGAAGAAATATGTTTCTTTGTATGTGTAAAACATGCTGTATTTGTTTCTGAAGCATGATGTATTTGTTTGATAGGTACGTTTCTTATTTGCAAAACAAAATGCATTAGTTTGTGAATGATGTTTTGTATTTGCAAATCACACTGAGTTTGTTTGTGAATCGCTGGGCGTGAGTAAAAACATGTTTTGTGTGTTTGCGAGGTTTTGGCATGATTTTAACTCCATAGTAATTGCCCTTACGTGGGATTTTAATGTGATAAACTGACTGTTTTTGTGGCTTTTAAATACACATTTTACCAACATTCTCTCAATATTAAGAGTGACATAAGAATGGCTCTTACTGATTGGGTTTACATGGTCGTTTATGGCAGTTAGTGGCAGTTCGAACTCTCAGAATTCTAAAGGATAGGCAGGTGGAGCACTTTTGTTTCCCCACCAATGTCAAAATCAAACCTACTCCCTTGCACTAATCAACACAAATGTTGGCAGTGATGAACCTGTGAAGTGTATAAGTGTACTGTGATGATCATTATAATTGTTATGGGGGTGTCAAGTCAACTAGAAAAACACAAAAGAGTGGACCCAAAAATGCAGACTGGAATGGAGGAGGCAGAGTACAAAGGAGATTTAATGATTAACAAAAGGTAAGTGAAACACCGGCTTACATGTATAACGCAAAAATCCAGAAAACAAGGCAAAATCCAAAATGGTGAAAATCCAAAAAGGGAAAAAGTCCAAAAAACACTGGGAGAAACACAGGGAAGGCTCAGGAACTCACACCAAAAACAACACATGAACTGACAAAGAAACAGAGGAACACAGGGACTAAATGCACAGAGAACTAATCAAACACAGGTGGACAAATAGGTGAAACACATGACAATCAAAAGAAGTGGGAAAAAGACAGACAGGAAGTAAAAACAACAAAGACACACAAGGGAAAACACCACTACCAAAATAAAACAGGAAATAACCAACAAAATACCAAACTGTTGGAAAAGTATGTATGTATATCATTGTGCAGGCGTGTGAAGAAGGTTCAACACGACCGTACAAATGTGTGATAAAGAAATCTCTTGTTGTGTTATCAAGGACACCATGCTCATCTGTAAGATACACAGTTCAGCTCACAGAATCACAATGTCAACAGGAACGTCAAATCTCAGCCCGTTTCACAGTATAAAAACCTTGTGTTTACACTGTATCTTTGAACAATTACATTGCAGACTCTGTGTGTAACTTGTTTCCCTTGCATGCAAGTTTTCATTAAATATCCTACTCTTTTGATTCTCAGACTTTGTTCCTGTGTCTTTTGTAGAATTGGTCCTTCGAGCCGGATCTCAACAGCCTCTCCATTGCCCGAACCAACAGGACCTGCACCGTGCACGGGGGAGTCTGGGACTCCTGAAAGAAAAGACCTCCAGCACAGAGTTTTGCTGTCAAAAAGGGCCAGGTTCTACTGGGCTGTGGAGGGGTGATGAGATCCTAGAACTGTAAAACCAGGACATCTGAGTCACAAGGTAGGATATAAAGGTTTTTCGAATATTGATGAGAGATATTAATAAGAGACAAGGAAAGACCAGGTAAATAATTCCTGTGATTCTGTAAACAGAAGAGACCAGGTATATATGATTCCTGTGATCCTTACATGAAAAGGAAGGCCGTTAAACAAATACCTAAAATAGTCCATAGTCATTATGAGAAGACTACAGGAATAAAAAAAACTCCGCGCAGCACGTTAAAAGAAAGGCCAAAGTAGTTCTACAGTAGTTCGAGGAGGAACTACGGTGGTTCGCATAGAAACCACAATAAAATAAAATAAAATAAATAAAATAAAATAAAATAAATAACAGAGTCATAAAAGAAAAATAAAAACCCAAAAATAGTCATAATAAAGTTGCAACAAGGGAAGTACTAGAATGTTTTCTGAAAATGTGGTGTCTTGATGAGTAAACAGAGAGGGGTAACCTAACGGTGTCAACAAACTCTCTGGCCGTGGAAACCTTACAGTGATAACACAAGCGGTGCTCATCAATAGGACCAGTTGCTCGGGTGAACTCCATACAAACTGGTTGGCCACAAACAGAAAAACTAATTAAAGAAAAAAATATATATATAAAATATATAAGAGAAATAAATAAATAAATAAATAATTTTTTTTTAAAAAGTGTGTGTGTGTGTATATATATGTATAAAAATAAATAAGAATAAAGAATGGGGAACAGAAATAGCAGGAAGAAAGATAAGAACCTCACCGGTGATGCAAAATTAATGTTCATTAGAGATCCAGATAATGTAAAACATTTGGAGAAAATGGGAAGAGAAGTATGGGTTCACAGGGAAATTAATAACTAAAGACTGCCATCAATTAGTAAAAAAATAGAGGCTAAAACTAGAAGAAGGCCAAAGGAAAGCGAAAAAGAAGGCCTCACTCAAGCGAGAAATTTGTTAACAGAAGCAAGGAAAAGACAAGAAGGGATAAGAAAAGATAAAAAGGGCAGGAAAAAAGGAAACAAGCGCTGAGACAAAGACTGACGTACTAACCCTGACTGACAAAAAGGGAGACAATACTGTAAGACGGAGACACAGACCTGACTGACCTACCATGTGATAACAGGGACGCCTGTTATGCATGTGGTAAACATGGGAGTGAGGAAATTTCAGACTGGGAAAATCACAGCAAGGGAATTCAATATTCCCCCAGCCTGAAAGCATACACTCAAGTACTGAACTGGAGAACAACTGCTAAAACAAGCACACACCTGGATGAGCCAGGGTCAACATGAGAAGCATACGTGCTAACTGATAGTGAGGAACAATTGCTAAGAAACATTCCTTCTAAATTATGGTCTCAAGGATCAGCAGATGTAGGATTAATTAAATGAGTAAAACCTGTTTCAGTAACAACCAAAATCATCATTCAGGCCACATCAAAGACAATATCCATTAAAGCCTGAGGCTGAAGCAGGCATAGAACCTATAATAAATGACTTAGTCAAAGCAGGAGTAATAGTTGAATGTCCTGACTCTCCATGCAATACACCTTTGTTTCCTGTTAAAAAACAAACAAACAAACAAACAAACAAACAAAACAAACAAAAACACCCTCTATTGAATGGAGAATGGTACAAGATTTACAAGCAGTAAATAAGGCAGTGATTCCCAGAGCACCAACAGTGCCAGACCCACATACATTGTTAAATGAGCTAAAGCCAAAAAACAAATACTTTACTGTTTGTGATATCAGTAATGCATTTTTTTCCCTGATCTGATACACAAGGATAGCCAGTTTTGGTTTGCATTTACCTACAAAATGAAGAGGCATACCTACACACAAATTCCACAAGGTTATTGTGAAAGTCCAACCATATTTTCCCAAATTATGTCCGCAAATCTAGCGAAATTCCAACCTCCAAAAAGAAGCCAAATTCTCTTATATGTGGATGATATCCTTCTAGCATCACCAACAGAGAAAGCATGTTTAGAAGATTCTTTAGCCTTATTAAAATTTCTAGCTGAACAAGGGCACAAAGTGAGCAAAAACAAGTTACAGCTATGCAAAATGATGGTCAAATACTTGGGATACTGCTTGTCAGCAGAAGGGAGACATTTAGATGAGGAAAGGAAAACAGTGATTCTACAAGCGCCAAAGCCTCAAACTAAGTGACAAATGATGTCATTCTTAGGGATGGTAAATTTCTGCAGGAGTTATCAAACTATGCAATAATAACCTCTCCATTATCAGCTTAATCTATGACACGCCGTTAGCTGCATCAGATCCTATTCAGTGGACAAAAGAAGCAGAAGAAGCCTTTACCAAGATCAAGCAGCTTCTGGCTAGCTCATCAGTTTTCGGTCTACCAGACTACTCTAAGCTTTTTGAACAGACTGTAGATTGCAGAAACGGCTTCATGACATCAGTTTTAACTCAAAAACATGGGACAAATGACAGGCCAATTGCCTTCTACTCAACTAAATTAGATCCTGTTGCTAGAGCGTTACCACCATGTGTTACAGGCTGTAGTACACATAGCAGCCTCTATGGCCGTGCAAGCATCGGCCTCTGTAGTATTATTCCATCAGCTAACACTGAAAGTGCCACATGCTGTTGTAGTAATACTATTGCAAAATAAGATCTCATACCTGTCACCTTCTAGACATCTATCATGCATGACTATTTTACTATCTCAGCCTCATCTAATGATAGAAAGATGCTCCACCTTAAATCCATCTACCTTACTTCCTATTTCGACAGAAGGAAGCCAATATAATTGTTTACAGGAAATAAATTGAAAAAGTTCTACCACGATCCGATCTCACTGATGTACCATTTGCAAATGCTGACATCACTATGTTTGTAGACGGCTCAAGTCAAAAAAGAATAGATGGCACAAATGCTACAGGGTTTGCAGTGATAACACAGGAATCAGTACTCATGGCTAAAAGCGTTACCCAAACACTACTCTGCTCAAGCAGAGCATGATAGCAAGGTAGCATTAACCGAAGCCTGTAAATTAGCAAGAGGGAGAACCGCTGTGATATATACGGATAACCCACATGCTTTTTCAACCATTCATGTGTTTGCACAGCAGTGGAAAAATAGAGGAATGGTAACATCTACAGGCAAGGACATAAACCTCAAATATCTGATTTTAGCACTACTAGATGCTATCCAGTTGCCCAGTAAATTAGCAATATGCAAATGTGCAGCACCACACCCGTGGCATAGACCCAGTTTCCATGGGAAATAGGAAAGCTGATGAGGAAGCTAAAAAAGTGGCACAAACAGATCACAGATTTCATGGCAAGTAAAGGGAAGTCACACACATAGACAATGGTGTCTTAAGAGATATGCAAAAAGCATCACCTCAAACAGAACAGCGAATGTGGCAGAAGAAGGGAGCAAAACAAAATAAAAAAGGGATTTATGAATGATTAAAGGGTAAAAACCCAAACCTTCCACGTAATTTGTTCAGATATGCTGCTTTATTGAGCCATGGACAATGTCATTTCTCAACGGGAGGGATGGTACATGCAATAGAGCAAACATTTACGACATATGGATTTACAAATTACTCTAAGGATTTTTGTTTGATGTGCAAAATCTGTTCAAAACATAATCCACAAGGCAACCTGAGACCTAAAAGAGGACAATTTCCAAAACCAGAATACCCATTTCAGCACATCTGTATGGATTTTATTGAATTAAACAAATGCGAAGGAAAGAAATACTGTTTGGTAATAACTGACATGCACACAAAGTGGATAGAAATATTCCTCTGTGCACATCCAGATGCACTAACAGTGGCTAAAGCCTTAGTAAAAGAAATAATACCATGATTTGGAATTCCACAAAGAATTTATAGTGATAATGGAACACACTTTGTAAATAACATCATCACTCTAGTAGCCAAGAACCTTAATATGGAGTTAAAAAATCATCACCCACAATCAGCAGGGCTGGTAGAAAGATTCAATGGAACCATTAAGTCCAATTAAGAAAAACTATGGAAGAAACAGAGACGATTGGCTTTATTGCCTACCCTTAGTTATATTAAATATGCATGTTACACCAACAAGCACAGGCCTCACCCCATTTGAAATGATGTATGGAAGACCTTATGTCATTCCAGAACTAAGACCATTCACCCGACCTGATGAAGCAGCAGAAGAGACTCTAGCTGATTATATGAGAAGGATGTTAACTAACAGAGATGTTCTATTCCAACACAGGAACCCGACCAAACAGCACCAACAGTGAAACCAGGGGACTGGGTGTTCATCAAAGTCAGGAAGAAGAAAACCTGGTCCAGTCCAAAGTGGGAAGGACCATTCCAAGTCCTCCTGACCAGACCAACAGCAGTGAAAATCGCAGAGAGAAGTTCCTGGGTTCATCTGTCACACAGCAAAAGGGCTCATCATCTGGTAACAACAGGTGAACCCTAAGTTTCTGAACCCGCCACCTCAGTAATGCGAGTCTGGACCCAGGGGAAGTGACAACAATAGGAGTACTTTCCGACACGAGGGGTGATAGGCACCAGGCACACCCAGTCGCAGGGAGCCAGTGAAGAATACACACTGAGATGATAGAGGGGAATGAAACCACAGGAAAGCTGTAAAAATAACTGAGCAAAGCAGAATTTCACATGATAAATAATCATATTTCACTTCCAATTTGTGAAACATCAGGTGGGAAAGCATTAATTGAATGGAGTAAAAAGCACCAAAAGAAAACTCAGTCGATTACAGTAATATCTATTCTGTTTTTGGTAATATCAATAGCCACACTTCTGGTCTACTTGATGGCTCATCATCAAATCAAATCAAATCAAACTTTATTTATATAGCACTTCTCATACATCTTAAAATGCAACCCAAAGTGCTTTACAAGAAAAAACAGAAAGAAAAATGAAATGACAAAACATACAACAATAAAAAGTGAAATCCCGTCCCTCCCATCCCCACATATCGAACCCCCCCCCCCCCACAACACACCCACACACACACACACCCACACCCACACACACAGACACACTCACACACACCTGCACACACGCCCACACTCACACATGCAGTATATAGACTGGTAACATGGCATGCCACTGAGGATCCAGGTGAGGAGAAGCCACCTATGGGTGGCCATCCACACCGAGAGGCACCATAGTCCGCAGCCACAGGGAGCACCGCCACAGAGACCGCCCCCTCAGCCCGGACAGACTAGAGCAGACTCCACACCACTGCAGAGCACTCTCCAGTCACCCGGGTCTGAGGGATCTCTAGGACGGCGTCCTCGCGGGCATGCAGACCAGACACAACTCCCAGTGTGGAGGGCCACCATGAGGAAATGCTAGAGCTAAAAACTAACTAAAAGATTAAGACAGGGAATAAAAACAGGCAATAATGATATAATGTCAAAAAATAAATAAATTGAGGATTTAGAAAATTTAAAAGTAAAAAATGCACAAAACTTAAAATAAAATCAATAAGAATAAATAAAATAAAAATGATTAAAGGCATAAGAATAGTAAAATAAGCGAAATAAGAAATCAGTTAAAAGCCAAATTAAAAAGGTGAGTCTTGAGCTTCCTTTTAAAAATATCAACAGTCTCTGCGGCCCTGAGGTTCTCTGGGAGGCTGTTCCACAGCTGAGGGCCATAATGGCTGAATGCAGCCTCACCGTGGGTTTTTGTTCTAACTCGTGGTATGGTTAAAAGGCCGGCGCCAGAGGACCTCAGGGTCCGCGAGGGTTGATATGATAAAAGCAGGTCAGATAGATAGGATGGTCCAAGACCGTT
Organism: Lutjanus argentimaculatus; assembly: GCA_034769285.1. NCBI lineage: Eukaryota > Metazoa > Chordata > Actinopteri > Lutjaniformes > Lutjanidae > Lutjanus > Lutjanus argentimaculatus. Next base: position 25,094,951 of record JAWZSL010000005.1, read on the forward strand.
AAGACATTTAAAAACTAATAAGAGAACCTTAAAATCGATCCTGAAGCTGACGGGGAGCCAATGCAGCGATTTTAAAACTGGTGTAATATGCTCCCGCCCTCTGGTCCTTGTCAGCACACGTGCGGCTGAGTTTTGTAAAATTTGTAGATTATTAATACTCTTTTTGGGAAGACCAGAGAGCAGGGCATTGCAATAATCTAGTCTACAGGAAATAAAAGCATGCATCAGCACCTCCGTGCTGGCCTGAGAGAGAAATGGGCGGACTCTGGCTATATTCTTAAGATGGTAAAAAACCTATCTTTGTAATATTTTTTATGTGTGGAATAAAAGTAAGCTCAGAGTCGAAAATAACGCCCAGGTTCTTTACGTATTGTGAAGGTTTAAAATCTAGTAGTTTTGGAAAAAGTTTCTCTCTCTGGCCTTCAGGACCAATGACTAAAACCTCTGTTTTGTCCTGGTTGAGCTGAAGGAAATTCTCTGCCATCCATGACTTAATGTCTAAAATACAGTTAAAAAGGGCATCAATAGGCCCTGAGTCATCAGGAGACACGGCGATGTACAGCTGTGTATTGTCAGCATAGCTATGGAAGCTGATGCCATGTCTCCTGATGACGTCCCCCAAGGGAAGCATGTAAAGATTAAAAAGAATTGGACCTAAAATTGACCCTTGGGGCACCCCACACCTAATTTCATGTGTTCTGGAGGAACATGTATCCATACTTACAAAGAAACATTGATCTGTGAGATAAGAGCGAAACCAGTTAAAAACAGCACCAGAGAGGCCCACCAGGTTCCTCAGTCTATTCAATAAAATGTGGTGATCTACTGTATCAAAAGCAGCGCTTAAGTCCAGTAGTACCAAGACTGTGAGTTTTTGTGCATCTGCATGAGACCTGAAGTCATTTAAAATCTTTAAAAGGGCTGTCTCGGTACTGTGGTTCATTCTAAAACCAGATTGATATTTCTCTAAAATATTGTTTGTATTTAAAAAATCAGTTAATTGGTTAAAAACCAGTTTTTCTAAAATCTTACTTAAAAATGGTAAGTTGGATACAGGTCGGTAGTTATTAAAAATGTTGAGGTCTAAATTGCTCTTTTTCAGAAGGGGCCTCACCACCGCCGTTTTAAAGGAGGTGGGGAAAACACCCGTCTGAAGAGAGCAATTTACTATATTTAAAATCTGTTCCTCAAAGAAACCATAAAACGTCTTTAAAAGTGATGTGGGAATTGGATCTAAAAGGCAGGTTGTGGGCTTTACTTGGGAGAAAACTTGACCAAGTGTCCTTGCATCAACCAGGGCAAAACTCTCCAGTGTTTCCTCGGATAAAAGCAGCTGTCCAGGTGTGTTAAAAATTACATTTCGATGTGTTAAAAGACTGGACCTAATGTCATCGATTTTACTTCCGAAGTGGTTTGCAAAGTCCTCGCAGAGAGCGTCTGTTGGTGCCTCTGAGGGTTTTTTAAAACTGGTGTTGATTAAAAGATCGAAGGTGGAGAAAAGAATTTTAGGGTTGTTTTTATTATCTGTGATGAGTTTTGAGAAATGGGATATTCTTGCCTGTTTGACGGTCTTATTGTAGGATTTGAGTTGTTCACGTAGTATTTCATAATGAACTGTAAGTTTACTTTTTCTCCACCTTCTCTCCGCACTCCTGCATTTTCCTTTTGATTTTTTGATTTCATCATTATTTCTCCACGGCGGTTTAGGTTTACTTTTTATGGTTTTAGTTAAAAGTGGAGCCACAGAGTCCAATGTTGATTTCAGTTTACTATTAAAATTGTCAACAATAAAATCACAAGGTGCGGGTAAAATTTCAGCAGGAGTGCTCTGTAAAATCTCAATAAAATTTGCAACCACTTCGGAAGTAAGGTGGCGTCTCCTCACCGTTCTCACCGGGGCCTCCTGATGACTAAAACTGGTGATGTTAAAATACACACAGTAGTGATCAGACACAGCCAGGTCAACAACAGAGGACACACCAGTGGACAGGCCATAGGTTATGACCAGGTCCAGGGTGTGTCCTCTGTTGTGAGTTGGCTGTGTTACATGTTGGTTAAAATTCATGCAGTTTAAAAGGTTTAAAAAGTCTCTCGACAATGGGTCGGAGATGTTATCAATGTGCAGATTAAAATCACCAGTTATTAAAATTCTGTTATAGGTGGCGTGTATGACTGATAAAAGCTCAGAAAATTCACTGATAAAAGAAGTGGAGTGGTGGGGTGATCTGTAAACTGTAATGCAAAGGATAGGAGGACTGCTAAAAACAAAGGCATGAAGCTCAAACGATGAGTAGCTGTTAAAAAAACACTTCCTTTGAGTTTAAAATATTTTTAGAAATCGAAGCAGTTCCGCCTCCTCTTTTACCACCCCTGATAGAAAATAAAAAGTTAAAATCTGGTGGGCAAGCCTCGGTGAGAACAGCTGGTGCATCAGTGCCAAGCCATGTCTCTGTTAAAAGAATGCAATCTAACTTACTGTCTAAAATCAGGTCATTCATAATAAAAGATTTGTTCGCAAGGGAGCGAACATTTAAAAGTGCCAAGTTGAGGGTGACAGGTGGTCTATGGACTGTAGAGGTGGATTGTTGATGTTTTGGGAGAGGTCTGAGGTTACTGAAGTTCACAGAGTGATCAGTGTAAAATCTGCTTTGCAAGCGCTGTGTGATGATGACAGGAATTGGTGAGTTGTTAGTGAAAACAGAAGGTCCAAGTCCAGTATTATGTATGTTATGATCAGAGGTGGAACTAAAAACATAGGAACTGGGACCAGGAGGACATCAATCAGTAGCGGACAGGTCAGTTTGTGTAGATTTGGTGTGGTGGGAGGTGATGTGCGCGTGTTGCACACCGTATGCCAGGTTGGCGGACAACACGCGTGTGCCGGCCCTGTTTAAATGAAGGCCATCATTTCCAAATAGATGTCTCCTCTCCCAAAAGACATCAAAATTGTCAATAAAACCAACCTTGTGGGTGCGGCAGGCGGAGGAGAGCCAGGTGTTCAGGCTGAGCAGCCGGCTGAAACGCCCAATGCCCCTGCCACAGGTGGGGGTGGGGCTGGAGATAAAAACACACAGCTGGGACTGTGAGAGCTTGTTAAAAAGCTGCGTGAAGTCCCGCTTTAAAATCTCGGACTGTTGTCTGGAAGTGTCGTTGGTGCCCACATGGATTATGACACGGTTTACCTGGGGGTGTGAATCCAGAATGCTTGGAATTTTCTCCGTTATATCTGTAACGGTGGCGCCGGGAAAGGACAGGGTGAGTGCCCCTCCCAGACAGACATTCCGGAGGATGGAGTCCCCGATGATGAGCGTCATAGCCCGTTGTCCAGGAGGGATGGCCGGTTCGGTGACCCCATCGTCCACATTAGCGGCCCGGTGGTGATGCGTGTCCCGATGAGGAGGACGCCGAGAGTGCCACCGCACAGCGTCCCTGAGGAGCCGCCTCCGCTGGGCTGAGGAGCGGAGGGACGAAGGCGAGCAGTCCGACGCTGGACGTCCATCCGCTGGGGCGGAGGAAGCCGTGAGTGGAGGGAAAGCTGTGGTGTCTGTCAGCGGGGGCATGACACCCGCCGGAGGGGAGGCCTCGGGATCAGCAGGGGCAGTTCCCTGTTCCAGCACCCTGACCGGCTCCACGGTCGTTGATAGCGCCGAGTATTTGTTGGTGAGGGGGACGCTGAAGGAAGAGGGAGCCCCGATCGACGCGCCACCAGGAGCCCTCCTCCGACTGCGGACAACAACCTCGGTCCAAGGAGTCCTGTTGCTCGGTGTAGAGCAGGAGGGCCGCTGACAGGTGGAGGAAGAAGGCTCCCAGAGGACAGTGTCCCCCAGTGTAGCAGCAATGCCATGTTGTTGTAGCTCACCGGTCTGCGAGGTCTCCAGCCAGCCGGACAACGTCGGGAGCCGTGCTTTGAAGGTGGCCAGCAGTGAGTCCTTCCTCCGCAGCTCATCGGACAGCCGTCCAATATCCTCGAGAAGGTCAGCAATCTTTTTCTGAGCCTTAGTGAGCTGCTTTCCTACCTCTGCAGGTAAGGGAGTGTCCATAGTGATGGCGTCCATGGTTGCCATGTAGCTCTGTCGGTAAAATCGTAAAATCCAAAAGTCCGATGACTAAAACCTCTTAAAAGCAGAAGTTAAAAGTGACCGGTAGTTTACAGTTCAACGAGTAAAAGCGTTCAGAACCTGTTTAAAACCGGATAAAAGCAGGAGCTAGCAGCTAGCACTCTAGTGTGTGCATGTGTGTGTTCCACACATGCGCAGTAGAGCCAGAAGCCATGGATAGACCACGCCCGTGGCCATTTAGACAACCAGGACTCTGTGGATTCAGAGATACTGTCTGTTTTCTACTTTCTCTCTCATTATTGTTCTTCCTATTGTATGGTACGAGGCCCGAGGGAGCGAGCAGCAGCATCCAGTCAATGCCACAACTGCATCCACGGATGAAATATCAGCAGGACGGAAGATCAAGATGGGTAAAAGGTCACTGGGAGAGAGCTTCCAATAAGAATCCATTAACTCTAGGGTTTACTGAGGGGGAAAATAAAAGTGCTAAAAAAATTTTTGTGCAGCCTTACCAATTTAACACTGATAGACAGAGTAACAATTGAAACAGGATTTGTAGACGTAAACGAATGGTTGCGGTGGTTGATCTATACTGATCAAAATAATAGGCCGAATAAGACTAATTGTTTAGCATGTGCAACAGCCAGACCTGGATTGGGCACAGTTCCATTTCCCCTAGATAACCAGAATGATCCTAAAGGGTTCCACTGTATCCTTAAACTATTCACTATCCCCCACCCTCCTACTAACTGCACCACCCTCCACTATCTGTTCCCCCCAACTGCAGTAACTTGACCTCCTTACTTCAGCCCATATGCATGAAATGATACCTGTATTAGAAGGACAGGTACGGGGCAGGATGTGGGACAGCTGTCGTGGTGTAATGTCACTCTGTCTGCTAGAAATACAGGCATTCAAGATTCATGGCTGAAGAATCAGAGTATTCCTCGAGCTGACGTATGGTGGTATTGTGGGGGACGAGTACTTCGATCGATTCTGCCTTATGATTGGAAGGGGAAATGTGCTCTGATCCAACTGGTCATGCCTTTCTATGTTCTGCCATTAGCAGACTTTGTCACACAGAAACATACATTCAAGTTACATAGAGAGAAGCGCTCAACCTCCGCTCCATTGGGTTCATTTGACTCACACCTGTACATTGATGGAATAGGCTACAGTCAACAAGAATGTAGACTGGATAAATTACATCTATTACAATCAACAGCGATTTGTAAAATGTACCCGTGACAGCTTTAAAAGTATGTCTGTCTGTGGTTGTCATTGCATTCCATGTATTCGAGGACTAATTCAAAGACTGATTGATACTGCTATGACAAAAATCATGATAGTCCAAACTGATGATGATGATGATGATTTAAAGTCTGTATCCTGTAATGAAGTGTACTATGAAAATCTAATTTAAGTGTAGTATACGGATATCACAGAAGTACTCTGACTTACATGTATGTATATACTGTGTAAGTAAGCCTGATTTCTATTATTTACACTTTACTGATTTTTGTCTGTGTTATGAGTTATGAGCTGTTATGTGATATGATTTCTATTATTTACATTTTACTGATTTTTTGTCTTATTCATTTTTTTCCCTTTTCTATTGATATTCTATTCTATTCTATGCTATTGATGTTCTGTTGATATTCTTCTGTATATATAAAGTAAAAACAGGAGGGAAATGTTGGAAATACTTTATATATGTATATCATTGTGCAGGCGTGCGAAGAAGGTTCAACATGACCGTACAAATGTGTGATAAAGAAATCTCTTGTTGTGTTATCAAGGACACCATGCTCATCTGTAAGATACACAGTTCAGCTCACAGAATCACAATGTCAACAGGAACGTCAAATCTCAGCCCATTTCACAGTATAAAAACCTTGTGTTTAGACTGTATCTTTGAACAATTACATTGCAGACTGTGTGTAACTTGTTCCCTTGCATGCAAGTTTTCATTAAATATCCTAATCTTTTGATTCTCAGACTTTGTTCCTGTGTCTTTTGTAGAATTTCTCTAACAACTTGGTCATGACAACAATGATACCTAAAGGTTCTATATTTCTACATAATTGTACTACAAAAGTTATTAAATCTTATTCAGTGAAGGTCTAGTGGAGTGGTGGGACGGTGCCCTAAACTAGCGCCCTCTATTGACCAGCCACCACTGTCAGAACTGCAGCTAAAATGACAAAGCTCAGGTCTTACCAATGACACATTATCTCATGAAAACTCCTCCCTGGTAACAGCAGGGTTGGGCTTTATGTTCATATAGACAATAGAGATTTATCAGCCAGCAGAGATTTTTGTTCCTTTATCATTTATTCATTCAGTGAGTTACTCAAAGGCAGACATTTACATTTTTGTCCATAAACAGATTTTTAATTGAATTTCCAGAAAATGTTTCACATAAAATGACATGGACTGTGATATAATATTTTATCTACATTACCAAACACACAACAGCTGCTCTGAATCTCATCCTAAAATGTAGCTTGACTACGACTAAAACACCAGAATAAAACTTCTACTATGGTAAAGATAAACAAACAGCATTTACTTTAGTTTGATAAATGATAAAAATGCAAAACAAATACAAAGACATAGAGCCTATATTAATTAAATAAAAACAATGACTTGATATAAATAGATAAGAGATTATGTTTAGATGTCAGCAAGCAGAGCTGAACTCTACTTACAGGTCTTTGTTGCTGCTATAAAGTAGGATCCTTTGGATCAGAGCTCAGCAACCTTTATTATCAAAAGAGACGTTTTTGGACAAAAACGAAAAAAATCTGTCTGGAGCTGCAACTATTAAGTCTCTATTTTACTCTGAGACTTAATTTCTTTGGATTTGACATCCATGGCCAGCTGAGGGAGACTTGAGATGAGATTTAGAATGTTTAATCGAATAATCGATGAGATAAGATAATCGATTGATCAGTTTGAGTCATTTTTAAAGGAAAAAATCCTAGTTCTGGACAAATCAAGGCATTTCAGCACATCACCTTGGGCTTTAGGAAACACTGATCAACACTTTTCACCATTTTTTGACATTTTAGAGACCAAACAACTAATCAGTTAATCAAGAAAATAATTGACAGATTAATCAACAATGACAATAATCATTAGTTGCAGCCTTAAGGCCCCTACACATGATCAGTGGTAAAAACACTTTGCGCTGGCTATCCCATTGTTTTCCTATGGAGAGAGCAGTGGCGCCCGACTAAGTGGTACCGCTACCCTCGGCGTGGCGCCGCTCGGATCTGCCGCTTACCGCCGCGCTCAAAGTTCAAATTATTTGAACTTTGATCTCATTTGCTGCTGACCTTTCAACGCGCAACCAATAAGATAACAGTTCTTTGTGATGTGCCAGAAGTGACTCATACAAGCAGAGGAGGGAGAGAAGAAGAAAGAAAAACTCATTCTCTGTGTGTCTGAGTTCCCCGAACTATATAATACCACTTTCAAAATACCACAATCTCAGTAGGAGTTATGCATGGCGAAATGTCAATAGTAAGATCGGGCTATCAGGTTTGTGAATACAATACGTATACGTATATTATCGTTTTCCTCCTCGTCTTCTTTCCGGTGTAACAAGTAGCACTGGTGTTGCCTAGCACCCGTGAATACCTCGCACTTGTTGATGACGTATCCCTGAGCTCCGCCGCGTCCGCTCAGAACCTCTGCACCCTACCTGGTGGTGAGCAAAGAGCAAATTTCTTATCATGTGAAGGCCCCTTTACTTAAGACTAGCCAGCAGCAAAATTTAGAGGAAAAAGTGCTAAACCACAGATGTAGGCTATGACTCATAATTTGGATGACGAAATAATAAAACTTTCAAAAAATAAATTTGGTGCTTCCGGTTCTGGCAACTGATATGGCGGCTGCTTGTCAGTGAAGCAGCGACCTGCCGAAACTGAATTCCACCCTCCTCGATTAAAATATAGATTCAAGAGTGGCGTAACATTCATTTTTGAGACCAGAATGAGTCACCACACCAGGAACTCGAAGGAAAAAAAGTCCTCTGACAGGAAAATAGACGCAAAGCCAACATTTTTCAACAGTGTAAACTTGGAGAGGTTAATGTTAAGACTAACCCTGAGCCCAGGTCGGATGAGGAGGACAGCGTTCCCGCAGCAATTCTGTCTGAGCTCAAAACATTCAGACGGGAGAACAACAAGAAGCTGGCGACCATAACATTGGCTATGTTTTCATTGGAACAGTCTGTCGAGAAAATGGGGGAACGTCTGACCCACGCAGAGAACTGGGTAAAGCAGGTGGAAGAGGGATCCGCCTGCTCCACTCAAAGGTGCTACGGCAAGGGGGAGCCAGGACAACAGGTCAGTGCAGGGATGTCATCTGCATCCCTGAATAACGATATTGGGTACCAAGCCCCAAGAAGCACAGACCCTGAACACAAGGGCAGCTGACCTCAGAGAACAGACAACAGAATCCTGGGGGAACAGAACTATCTACCTGCCAAGGCTAAGAGACACCACAAATATGTATGTATATATATGTTTGTTTTTTTGTTTGGTTTGTTCTTGTTTGCCCAACAATACAACACATATAAGGGCACATTCTTATATATTTATTGTTTTTAATGTCTTGTATTAATCCATATGTCCCATCCATTTGCAAGGCAAATGGATGTAGAGATTCTGGGATTGTAAAGAATAGGTAAAGTGAAAGACTGCTTGATAATGGAGATGATTAGGTTGATGATGAATCTAATGGACATTGCTTTGAAACTGGGGCTATTTATTTCACCTATTTCACTTCTGTATTATTATGTATTTGTTTGTTTGTTTTATATCTTTTCTTTTTTAAAACTAATTTATTTCTTTTCCTAGCCTGTGAGTTACCTTCCCTTAGGCAACTGATTTTGTTAGGGCATGTAATTGTAAAAACAGGCATTAAGTAAAATATTTGTAATTGTCTGTGTTAAAACCTCTGGCTGCGAATAAAAAGCAAAATGGCAAAAAATAAATTATAATCAGTGTATAGGCAAAACATTTTTACTATTGAAGAAGGTGAGACTCACTTTAGGCCTGCAACAATGATAAATGAAAATTAAAATGTTAAAATGTAACCATTTATTCATTTATAATTTTTTTGTCCCAGGGAGCCACTGAAGTGGGGCAACAGAGCCTCATGCAGCTCCAGAGCCTCAGGTTGTTGACCCCTGCTTTGGGTGATGTAGCTGGATGTGGGTGGATTGGGTTTCTTTTTTCTTTTCTTTCTTACTTTTTGTCTACTGTGTTATTTTCTATTAGTTTTTATGTATCAGTAATCCCCGTATCTGTAAATCTATTCATGAATTGTTCAAACTAGACTCCATTCTTAATAAAATGTTTGAAGAACTCAAAAAATCCCCCAAAACAGAGTCTCCAGTCTGCAGAGTATAAACCACAGAACTGTAGAGTAACATCAGGATTCATCCAAAACGTTTATATCACATCGACACTTCTGTCCATATTCACATGCTCCCTGTCCCTCTCTCTCTTCCTCCCTGTCAATTACTTATTTTTAAGTCCATTATCATAGAGTAATTGAGTACATTTACAAGGACACAAATAGGATTTGGAGTGAATCTTCTCTGCTCTCTCTCTGTCTCTCTCCCTTCTTTTCTCTCTGCATGTCCAGCCATTTACAAACAATAGTTGTACTTCAAAACATGTGCATCAGACACTTTCAGAGTGTTTGGGCCTTTAGGAATAAGACAGTGTGGCGCTATAATGAGCTCAGTTAATCAAGTAATCTCTGATTCTCTGTCCTTTCTATTTGTCTACATTTCTCCTTGTGTTTTCTCTCCTTTCTCTCTCTCCCTCTTTCTCTGCCTACATGAAGCTGACTGTGTAAATGTTGTCATCATTCATACTGATGGACTGTTGGTATCATCACTGTCCATTCTGCAACAACACACAGAGGACAAAAGCTTGTCTATGGTCCCTTTTCTCATTAAAACATACAGAATCAAGTCTGCAAGAGGACTCAACCTAAGAAACATGCCAGACACGTTGTAGAGAGTAAAGTTAAGGTCATATGTGGTTATCAATGTCAGGTACAAAATAATGTTAGGCAGGAACAGCAGTGTGTAAATAAGCAGCACCAGAACCAAAACTGCCACAATCCGTCGTTTTTCATCAGAGGGAACTGAGATGGAAGCAGAGAGAGCTTTGAGGACCCCACCCAGGAAGAATATGAACAGTGGGAGGGGAAGGAGGCTCAAGACGCTGAAGATGATAGGGTCAAAATAGCCGAAATAGTAAATCAGCCCACAGACAAGAGCAAGGACCCAGACCAGGACACAGACCATCACAGAGATCTTGATGGTTCGTCTGAAGCGGTACCACAGTGGGTGTACGACAACCAAATACCTGTAATACAAGATGGACACATAGTCTTTGAGGAGCTTCAGAATTATATAGTAATATAATGATCAGACACAGAAGTAGCTTCACACATACTGGACAGACAGATAGCTACCTTTCCAGGGCGATGCACACCATGAAGCCAACACTGACCATCAGAGCAGGGTAGTAAATATGATAAAAGATGAGAAATATCACATCAGTTGGTGCCACCCAAAGGATCATGCAGCAGAACTGAATGAGGTCTGAGATGAGAAGGTTGATGACGTAGATCGGAGCAACATGATCATTTCGTACCTGCAGGAAAACATTGATAAAAGTAAACAATCAGTTGTAAACATGTTCTGAACTCCACCTCCTCCCACATATGTCTTCTTGATCCACCCAGCAATTGTAGTCAGAGACATTTATGCATTTTTCATCAAACTCTCCTTTGTGCTGTCAGAAATATCAGAGCTAATGTTACCATGCTGATGTTTAGCAGATTATATTCACCATGTTGCTAAAATCTGCTAATTTGCTCTAAACTCAAAGTCCAGCTGATGATGAAGCAACATATTGACCTGATGATGGCGCTAAATGAAAAGTCACAGGATGACAGAAGTTATTATGATTCAACCTCTGGACACCATGAATGTCTGTATCATTATTTATGTCGAAGCATCCAGCAGCTGTCGAGACATTTCACTAAAAATGAAAAACATCAACCATGAATGTCTCCATGATTTTAAATGTTTCTGGAATGTTTTTGAAGCCACACATGTAAACTACATGTGTTTAGTGTCCAATCAACTGCATGTAAACTTTAATGATGATGTCAGATCAAAATCCTTTACAAACAGACAGTCAGACTGTACAACAGACACATGATATAAATCTCAGTCATGATGTACATACCTCAGAGTAAAGAGTGTAGATGGCTATGAGGGTCGAAAGAAGGCCGACACCAATGATGACACATGTCACCACATACATGATGAACAAAAGGTTTCTGTAATACTCATAAACACTGTAGTCATAGTAGTCATAGTAGTCGTAGGGGATGTTGCTGTAGTCGTCGGTGATGTTGCTGTAGTCGTAGGTGATGTTGCTGTAGTTGGAGGTGATGTTGCTGTAGTTGGAGGTGATGTTGCTGTAGTTGGAGGTGATGTTGCTGTAATCATAGCTGTTGTCCTGTGAGGTGATGTTCATGTAGAAATCTTCCATTCTTCAGAGTGAAACCTGTTTGAGAGATCAGGTTATAGACAGAGAACAAGTTTTTAATATCTACCAAACATTGTTCAGTGACATCACTGAAGTTCACACAAAAACAACCTGTAACATATTCACAATCATATGACAAAAGGCTCTTTTCAGTTTTCTTTGTTATTCCTTAATATTTGTTACATTATCTGTTAATAATATTGAGTCAAATAATTCAGTGTCAGATGAACAACAAGTTGTGTTGATGTATACAGATGTTTTTATGTGCTGATGTGAGGTCATTACTGCAGCCACAGAACATGCTCCACTTGTTTCACTCATTTAATGTCATGTTTAATCTTCATGTAGATTGTTTAGGACATTTTGTCTGTCTTCTGTCCTGGATGGTCCACCACTTGTTGAACGTCCCTCTGTCCTCTGATTTTAGATGAGGACGTTTACATGACTGATTAATCCACTTGATGAAACATCTGCATATTTGATCTTTAGTCTACAGATTGTGAACTCTTCATTGTTGATGTTTATTCTGACAGAATTTTGGAATAAAACATCATTTTAGCATGAAAATGTTCCAGAGACCTTTGCTGCATGTCCTCCATCTCTCTGTGTGTCCTCATGTCCTGTCTGTCTCTACTGTCCTCCTGTCAATAAAGGCTAAAAACTAACTACAACTTGAAGTTATTCTGTTGTGTTTAGAAGTGAGTGAGAAACAATGATTCATGTTGTCATTTCACTAAAACATCATGAAGTGACTGTAACCTGTCTGAGGTTCCAGAACTCCTGCTGGAGACTTTTCATCAATAATCACGTTGTCACAACACACAAAACTCTTTTGCATATCTCAGCTGTCATCATGCAAACATCTCTATAAATAACTCTTATTGTTGGATCACAACAACAGCAGACATAATAATAACTGATATTACTAATACTAATACTAACACTAATAACAATAATAATAATATTAATAATAACATACCATATACATCATGTTTGGATTCCATTCTCAAAATGTCTTAACAGTAGTACTGCTTTGTTATTTATTAATTTCCTACTTAAATCTTCATGTTCTATCTTATTTTCCACTTGAATTCTCTCTTTCCCTCATTTTATTTCATCCTACATACTTGTAATTCTTATAATTTGAGACAAGATCTGAATATAAAACATTATATAAAACACTTTGGTTTCACAGCAGTATTCTGTTCACCTACAGTCCAAATCTGTCTGTTTGTTACACTTTGAATATTCATTTTTATGAATGGTTTTCAGTTTGTTTGGTTGTTTTTTTTTTTGTTTTTTTTTTGTCATTTTGAATCATCGCTACATATAATAAAAAAGTTATTTGACAAATTTTACCTGTGAAAGCTGCAAGATTCCACCTGGATGAGTTCTCTACACCAACGTCTGATGTGTTGTCCTCTGCATCCAAACAGTCTGTGCAGTAAATATGGTGTGTGACAACATGCAGCAGGTTGATAATAATCTGTACCTGCTCTTACATGGCAGAGAGAGGAAGTAGTCAGGCATGAATATGGAAATTACATCAGAGCAACAGTCAGGATCAGCAGGGAATAATAACGATGATAATAATAATAATAATAATAATAATAATAATAGTAATAATAAACTTTATTTATAAAGCACTTTTCTTAACATGGTTACAAAGTCCTTTACAGAAAATAAAGAACATGAGCAGCTGAAACAAAGAAACAGCAAGTAAAACAGCACAAAATAAAAGCAATCACATAAGGTAAAAAGAACCAAATAGAAACATCACAAGGACAGGGATAAAATTGGATGAAGAGGTTAAAAAAGCCATAGCAGAGTGAAAAAAACAATTGACTTTTTTATTGTGGCCCGCGAGAAGTTGCCGAAAATATAATTTGCATCATACAAGCCTAAACTGCATTACAGAAGTATGGTGTCCAACAACTACATGTCCAAGAATGCATCCCTTTTACACACATACTGAAGTCATTTAGTAGCTAGATGCATCATTAGGATGCGCATATTGCCTATTATTGTTTTATTTTTGGCATCAAGGAGCTGCCACTGTAAGTTTCCTCTGTTTTCTCTCTCCTCCTGTCTCTGTCTGCACCGCTCTTACTGGATGCCTGCTGCCGCGTTCACACAAAACAAGCGCTCCCTCCTCCCTCTGTGTCTCCTCGTCATTTCATCAGAACAGATCGCGATGAAAACAGCGACAGAAGTAACATTGTACCGCGTCGCACCACCAAACTTTCATAACGCACAAGTGTAGAACAAGTTTGGAGTTTTTTATGAAAGATGAGAAACACTGCTGCAAATCATTGATGTAAAACGTGTCTGACAGCAGAGAACAGAGATACGAGTCTGACCCACAGAGACGTCATGTCACTGTGAGAGCAGGTAACACGGAGCATCACTGTTCAAACACGCTGATCAGAACCACAGAACTCTTCATATGAAACAGAGCAGCAGATCATCTTACTGCAAAAATACTCATGTTTTAAACAGTTTTTAAGTTTGTTCACAGACACAACTTTGTCTGTTTCATTTTTTAATACAAAATTGTTGCACAACTGAATGTCTACCTGCCATTATTAGGGGCCGGGCAGCCTAAGCTGCCAGGACCCTATTGTAATCCTGCATGTTCTTCTTCTTTCTTTCTTTCTTTCTTTCTTTCTTTCTTTCTTCTTCTTCCGAGGAAATCCTACTTCCCATGCACGAAAAATGACCAAACTTTGCACAAAGGTCCAGTCCCATGTCAGATTGCCTCAGCTGCAAAAACAGGCCAATAGTCCTGATGGTGGCACTACAGCAAGCCTCTAAAGTTCAAAATTTTGAAAATTCATAACAAATCAACCATATGTGCTACAGATTTACAACTTTCACCACAATGTAGCCCCAATACTGAAGAAACTTTTGTACATTTAAACCTATTGCAAATTATGAAGTCCATCACTCTGTTTTTTTCAAAAACTGTAAAACTTATTAAACCTATCTCCTCCCACAATTTTTGTTCAATTGGCACCAAACTTGCTACAGAGCATCTTCAGACTGTCCTACACAAACGATCCACACAGATTTTTGATTTATCAAAAATTGAGCCTACAGTGCATCAAAATGTTTGACTGTAAACGGTATTATAAACATATACTTGCAAATTCTTGCTAAATACATTTTCAATGTTTATGAAAAAAAAAGACAAAATTTTGGAGTCATGGTAGATGATGTTTGGAAAATATCATAATTTTATCTCAAAAACTGAATTTTTTACAGCATTTTGAATTTCACTCTCATGCGAACAATTGGAGTCAATGCAAAAATGGCATTTTTAAACATCAGTTTTTCACCTTTGGAGCCAATAAATCATTGTTAAAAACTAATGACCAACATCTCCATGCTGTCTAGATGCAATTTGTGTATTTTGGGATTTTTGTCTCAATAACTGAATTTTTGACAGCCATTTGAAATCTGCCTTTACATGCTAACAGCTGCTGTCTTGCGCACAGGTGACTGGCTTAGTCAGTTTGTGAAGCTACAAGTGGTGTTTCCATTTGCCAATTAGCTCAGTGAGACAGAGGATGGTTCTTGGTGTTGAAGGTTGTGAGTTCAAGCCTCAGCTTGTACAACATTTCCATATGAGAAATCTACCCAAACTTTTCACAAAGGTCCAGTCCCATGCCAGATGTCCTCAACTGGAAACACAAGACAATAGTCCTGATGGTGGCGCTACAGCAAGCCTCTAAATTTCAAAACTTTGAAAATTCACAACAAATCAACCATATGTGCTACAGCTTTGGAACTTTCACTTTGAAATTTGCTTTTCCATGACATGGATGGCTGCTGCCTGGCACCCTGATCCTTGGCTTAGTCAATTTGTGAAGCCACACATGAACTGTCACTTGCCGATTAGCTCAGTGAGATAAAAGACGGACTTCAGTGTCAGAAGTTGTGAGTTCAAGCCTTGGCTAAGGCAGGATGGACTTTCAAATGTGAAAGCCTTATGTTCAGGTATCATGCTATGTGGATTAGAGACTACTAAGGTTAAAATAATTATGATTCAGGGAGTTTTGGGAAGAGACAAATACTCTTTATCAACACGTTTCCCTGTTATCCCTTGTCTCTTTTCCCTGTTTATTTGGCTTAGCTATCAGTCAATATGCAGAGTCTCTTGTGCCAGAAATTGTGAGTTCAAGCCTCAACTGATGTAAAATGCACATTAGAATGCCACCTTTTTTTTCATCTTCCTACACTCTGCTTGTTGCTCAGAATTGCCTAATTTTGCCTAAAATTGCCCAGCCCCGACCATTGCTGCGCAGCAGCTATAATTTTTTCCTAGATTTTTGCTGTTAGAGCTTATTATAATTGTTATAAAAATCAATATTAATCAAATGCAGAGGCAATTATGTGATATAGATACAATTGTATTGTCTTACATTTACAACTGGCCCTTTGAGGGCAAACCTAACGCTGATGTGGCCCAAGATGAAATTGAATTTGACACCTCTGCTATAAAGGAAGGTTCTGACGAAAGATTTAAAAGAAGCTAATTAAGTAGCCTGTCTAATCTCAATAAGGAGACTGTTCCAAAGCCAAGGGATTCTGACAGAAAAGGGCCAGTCACCTTTAGACACGAGCTGGGATCTGGGGACAACCAGGAGAGCTGTTTTTTTGCAGTCTGCTTAACATTTTGATTGAGAGAGCCAAGTTTACTGAGAGGTAGGCTCATGGGGTGTATTTGGCCGACTATTAAGACCTCCGATTTATCATCATTTTTGAAAAATTTTGGGGCATCCAACATTTTATGTCACTGAAGCAGGCAAGAAGATTATCTAAAGCACTGGAGTTACCAGATTAACTGGAACTTAGTTGGTAAACAGTCTAAAGCACAAGTAGAGGAGTTTATTTGACTAATTAATTTCCTGAGTTCTGTGATATCAGTAGAGTCAAACTGAGTGAGGGAGGCAGGATTATTAGAGGCGATGGGTAGATGCTGCAAATTCAGTACAATCTTGACCCAAATACTCATCTTATCTGTGAAATTATTGCTGTTGTTCTGTGAGGTGATGTTCATGCAGAAATCTTCCATTCTCCAGAGTGAAACCTGTTTGAGAGATCAGGTTATAGACAGAGAACAAGTTTTGAATAATTTTATTTTAATTCATTTATTAGCAACACACAGTGCAACATACTCATACATCATTATCACAACAGTCACGCAGGACCATGCCTGCAACAGACAATGACCAATGAGTGCAGCACAGAGAACTAAATAGAAAAAATAGAGTGAAAGGTAACAACAGAAAAAGAAAGAAAAAGAAAAAAAAAGGAGTGGGGGATCCAGACCATCCATTCCTGCTTAAGTTCAAGCTGCAAGATGTTTTACGTTCACTAAGAGCAACTGCCACATTTCTATTGTTTCTTCTTTAGCCCCGTGTACTCGGGCCGTCGATATCTCTAAACACACAATATCTAAATGTGTCAGAAGCCACACGTGGAGGGAGAAGGCGTGGGGAGGCTTCCAGCGGGTAGCGATCAGTCTTGTTGTTGCTGTAAGCCCAGCTAATAGCGCTTGTTTCTTGACCAGTGTCAATTCTGTCTTAAGTAGATCATTCAGAATGAGAGTAGTGAGAGAGCAAGGAAGATTGATCTCAAACACCTCAGAGAAGTCAGAAGCAACTTTTCTCCAAAACCTGGCCACTGGAGGGCATTCCCAGAACATGTGAAAAAAAGTACCTGTGGCCTTCATTGGGCACAAAGAACAGGAAGGATCAGGAATAGTTCTCATTGAACAGAGCTTCCTAGGGCTCAAATATGTTCTGTGACTTAAATTATAATGTATTTGCTGGTGATCAGCAAAGGAGATAGAAATATGTTAGACCAGACTTTTTCCCAGTCAAAGGCTGGGTCCAAGCTGGGAACGTCAGTTTTCCACATATTCTACAATGCCAGGGGTCTATATGCTTGCCGTAACATAAACCGATAGAATTTGGAAACTTGTGCCTCTTGTGCTGTGAAATATTTTGTGAAAAGGATGAGGCGTGAGTGGGTTCTGTCATGGAACTCCACTGTCCTTAAGGGCTGATCTTAATTTCAAATAAAAGAAAAAGGAGGGGTGCGGCAAATTAAATTCTATGCATAAATCTAGAGCGCAAACCCTCCTCACTGTAAATGTCCTTAAGAGTACGAATGCCTTTTTCTTTCCAGTGGGTGAACTGAATTGACTGGCCAATTATCAGTAGTCTGGCATTGTGGGGAACAAGGGTTCCAAGCAGACATACAGCCACATAGTTTCTGTGGCCTTCCAGACAGAAAGTAATTGTGACACAATGGGACTGAACTGATGGTGGGACTATGCAATTGGCACATTTGAATACAAAGGATCCTGAACATGTCTGTGAAGGGAATATGGACTCACAAGGCTGTCTTCCAAAGCACGCCATGAAACTTGTGCTTCAGGCTGAAGGCAGGTAAGTGTTGATTGAAGCGTGAACACCCAGTTATAGTGTTTAAAGTTTGGCAGTGAGAGACCCCCAGCCTGCTTTTCACGTTGCATGGTATTAAGCCTGATGCATGGTCATTTGCTTCACCATAAAAATTCTGTCTCAGCGTTTGAAGTCTGCACCAGTATTGTGGAGGTGGGAGAAGAGGTAACATCGAGCTAATGAAGTTCACCCTGGGTAGAATGTTCATCTTAATTACTGAGACTCGGCTACGGAGGGAGTTTGGCAGCATGGACCACCTAACTAAATCAGAGGTAATTTTGTGAAGTGTGTTGCACAAATTATATTTAAGTATTGACTTTACTAAAGGAAAAATTCCAATTCCAAGATATGTAAAAAAAATTTACGAGGATAAGAGGAGGGACGGAGGCACTAGTCATTACCTGATTCAGTGGTAACAGAGCCAGTTCCTGCCCATTTATTCTGAACCCTGATAGCTTCCCATATTGGTCAAATATGGACAATATTTGTGGGATACATTGAACAGCATTATGAACATACAACATGTCATCTGCACATAATGAAATATGATGATGCGTGCCATTGATGGAAATTGGAGACAACAAAGGAGACTGAGGATCAGTCTGAGCCAACGGTTCAAACAAAAGTGCAAACAACAGTGGGCTCAAAGGGCACCCCTGTCCCGTCCCTCTGGAGATGGGAAAGGGAGGAGAGTGATTCTTGCCTGTTAGTACCAAAGCTGTTGGGTTTTTGTACAGCACCTTGACCATGTTAACAAAAGAAGTGCCAAAGCCCATCACCTGAAGTACTGACCACAAAAACAACTACTCTAAGCAGTCAAAGGTCTTCACACACTCACGCTCAATTGACCCTCTCCTAAACCCTGCCCCGAACAGTACCTGTCCAATCAATGGTTAGCAACCATAACAAAAGTTGTCAAGCTTTCCATTTCTCTACATGTTGAAGGTGTACAGGAGACTCTGAGAAGAGCAATACTCAGCGTTTCATGAGTCTTAACAGTGGCATCTTTTTTGTAGTCTCTCAAAAACATGACACACAAGAGTACACGTGTGGTAAATGGATTAAACTCTGTCTTCACCTGCTCTAACATAAGCTGTGAATGGTAGCATGTCTGGCTAAGTAACACTAGCTTACTAGCTGCAGTAACTTTACCTCAAACTTGACAAACAGACAAACTTGTTAGATATCACTGCATCTGCATTTGTTCTGTGGGGGTTTGAGGAGGAGGATGTGGGCTGATGTAGAATCAAAGTGGGTCGA
The DNA here is from genome assembly GCA_034769285.1 of Lutjanus argentimaculatus. Taxonomy (NCBI): domain Eukaryota; kingdom Metazoa; phylum Chordata; class Actinopteri; order Lutjaniformes; family Lutjanidae; genus Lutjanus; species Lutjanus argentimaculatus. The sequence continues at coordinate 25,114,334 of JAWZSL010000005.1, forward strand.
CGACAATGCATCTCTGTCTGGCTCACTGTCTCAGGTCTAAACCGGGTTAGCTTAGCTCTTTTCCCAGCTCCCTTCCGCGATTGCACCCAGCTGGTCCAGCAGGGTGACCTGTATCAAAGTCTGCTCCACTGATTGAATCAGTGGAAAATATTAAATATCACTGTGGCCTCACAATTCAAAACATTCTTCATTCTTCTTATCATTTTATTTTTTGTTTCTGTCTCTCAATCACAAACTGTGTACTGTGCACTTTGAGATTTGTCTTCAAATGTAAAGTGCATTATAAATAAAATCTATTATTATTATTATTAAACTTGTAATTCAGAGTTGAAATTCCAAATGATATCAAACATTTTGGTTTCACAGCAGTATTCTGTTCACCTACAGTCCAAAACTGTCTGCTTGTTACAGTTTTAATATTAATTTTCATGAACGTTTGCAGTTCTTTTATTGTTTTTAATCATTTCTACATATAAGAAAAAAGTCATCTGACAAAATTTACCTGTGAAAGCTACAAGATTCCACCTGGAATCTGGAGTCTGATGTGTCGTCCTCTGCATCCAAAGACTCTGTGCAGTAAATATGGTGTGTGACAACATGCAGCAGGTTGATGATAATCTGTACCTGCTCTTCTAAGGAAGTGAGATAAAATACACAGGCATTGATGTGGAAATGACATCAGAGGAACAGTCATGACTGGTGGGAAAGAATAATTAAAAATATTATTAATAAATAAATAAATATTAAACATTCATCATTTCATTGGCAGTAATAATCTCCCCCAAAAATAATCTTAAAAAAAAGAAAATAGTTGTAGAAAGCATGTGAAAAGAGTGACAACTATGTAGCACTTAATTGTGGAGTTAGACCGTTAACGTCTTGTTCACAATTTCTGTGTTCAGGATTTTTTGGGCAGACCTGAAACATGACTTTCAACAGAGCCTGTCATAAATATTAAGAAGTCTTTATAAATGTTTATGACTGTTGTTATTAAGTGTTATTTGTTCAATTCTATCATTTTAATGCAAAGCTAACATTGTTTAGGACGTCTTTGTTGAGACAACTTGACATTAACCAACACAGTTTATGAGGTCCAGACCTGTCGTAGAGTCATGTGCAGTCAGTCTGCTGGTATCCAAACTGAAGTTTTTCACTAATGACTGAATATTTCATCAGTCTTAAGACATTTTGAGTTTGAAAAATAAATCACACTTCATAATTATGTTAGCATGATCCTGTTTGACTACATTTCAAATTACAATATATTTGTAAATTTACATATAAAGCCTCTCATCATTCATTCAATGATCTATTATTACCTGCTGTCAGGTGTATTGGCTGTATATCTGCACATGCAGGTTTATAAAGTCTCTGTCCACGTGAACATCCTCACTTAATCTGTCTTCTGTCTCTGTGATGAAAACATCCCCTTAACCCTCTCGCTGCAGTCATCCATTGCCCCTTACTGTGGCTGTGGCAAGCTGTTTTTTTTTTTTAAGTCATTTTCATATTGAGACATTTCTTCTTTACTTATTTATTATTTCAGTGACAGTCTGACCCTCCGGTAACAGGGCATGAACAGCACTCACTTTTCCTGTTTCTGCACAGGTGGATCATTTACACAGTTGATGTTCGTACGAGCGCTTCGTATGAAATAAATTTAAGATAAGAAAACAAAAATGTTGTTGCATGAGGCCCATTTTCTTTGTTATGACAACTTCACATTATCAAACTTAAAGAAACTGTTCAGCTTTATGTCTTATCATTATATTAAACTATGTGGTTGGTTTTGACACCGGCCGTCATAAGACCATTATAAGTGTGTCATGAATATTTTTCCTGACCTCAATTAAAATGGCACATTTTTTGACTTGTCATAAAGATGTCACTAAGTTGTATTGTGCTGTGAAATTCTTTTGTCGTTGTGTCTTGAATATACTGCACTTCAAGTGGTACCATTTGGACTCATAAAGATGTCATTAAATGTCATAAGGCCAGTTTGACAACAGAGTACAGTACTAAGGTGATTTAACTTTGAGAGTTACCTGATGGACCTGATGGTTAGCTAGTTTACTTGTTGCTAAAGTAGGCTAACCACTGCCTGCTGTTATCTGTAGCTGGCATTAGCTAGTTAGCTTGATTAGCTGTGGAGCTAGCCACCTAATTACCTGTCTCAGCCCCGGGGTACCAGGTGTCAGACAAGACAAGAAAACCACCCTGGTACTGTATTCCACTACATTATGTCAAGCTGGCCAGCAAGGTCTCGGAGAAGTTGTTCAGTCCTTGTCTGTCCAGGATCTCCAACTCAGCCTGACTCAGCCAGGCTCAGCTAGATGCTGACCATGCTTGGTTGGCTTGCATGGTTATGCCAATGTAAAGACAGTCTTATGCACACACCTTGAAATAAACTGTTGTCAAAAAAGTCCTTAAGATTTTTTTTGTGATCAGTTTTTATTGGCAGCAAATTAACAGCCTCTACGTGGATAGAGACACAGATCATTTTAATGGACAAAAAAAAAAAAAAGTTCAGTTCATCCATTTCATCAACTGCTCAACCAGCACTTGTCTACCCCCGAGTCTTTACAGTTACACATGGCACATGGGTAACAACCCAGAAATGACAAGACTTAAGAATTGAAAAGTAAATAAATGAAAAATATATAATGCATCAGCAAACATACATATGTACATATAAATATGTTTGTAAAAACAAACATGTATTAGAGAAAATAAACTGGCACAAGAAAACTATGCACCATAACTTGATAATAGTATGAGCATATAAATACAGTCACAGACATTATTTCACCATCTGGTTTATGTAGCTTGACTCAACTTTCTCCAGAGCGTTGGACAAGGTGTCAGTTGTATTTCTCTTTGCATATTTGGCTCGAGCTATAGAGAGTTCCATAGAGACGATGTCTAATAATGACAAGATCCACTCAGAATCAGAGTTTATAGGGGGACTTAATACTAACGTGTTTATGGCGGTTGTCAGGCCGAAAAGCAGAAGTCACTGGTTAGAAGTAAAACATTAGGCAGACTGGGAATATTAGTTACAATTACATCTAATAACACACGTGTAACTCTAGACCACAAATACTTAACATCTGGGTAATTCCACAACATATGTAAATAGGTTCCTTCTGCATTATTGTTACTTATGGTGTGTGACAAAACTGGAGTTGACATCACTGAAAACTGTTGAAAAGGTTTTAAAGACTTGTTAAGATGCTCTCCCTGTGTTATATATACAAAAAACAGTCAAAATAAAGATTTAGGAATAAGATGGCATGGTGGTTCATCAAATCATAACTGATTCTCTGTCCTTTCTATTTGTCTACATTTCTTCTTCTGTTTTCTCTCTCTCCCTCTTTCTCTGCCTACATGAAGCTGACTGTGTAAATGTTGTCATCATTCATACTGATGGACTGTTGGTATCATCACTGTCCATTCTGCAACAACACACAGAGGACAAAAGCTTGTCTATGGTCCCTTTCCTCATGAAAATATACAGAGTCAAGTCTGCAAGAGGACTCAACTGAAGACACAGGAAAGACAGTTTGCAGAGGATTAAGTTAACATCATATGTAGTTCCCAGTGCCAGGTGCAAAATGATGCAGGGCAGGAACAGCAGTGTGTAAATAAGCAGCACCAAAACCGTCGTTTTTCATCAGGGGGGACTGAGATGGAAGCAGACAGGGCTTTGAGGGTCCCACCCAGGAAGAATATGAACAGTGGGAGAGGAAGGAGGAGGACGATGCTGAAGGTGATGTATCTGACCTGAGAATGAACACAGAAGATGAAAGTGAGGACAGCGGTAGGAGCAAGGACCCAGACCAGGACACAGACCCCCACAGACATCTTGATGGTTCGTCTGAAGCGGTACCACAGTGGGCAGGCGACGACCAAATACCTGTAATACAAGATGGACACATAGTCTTTGAGGAGCTTCAGAATTATATAGTAATATAATGATCAGACACAGAAGTAGCTTCACACATAGACAGACAGATAGCTACCTTTCCAGGGCGATGCACACCATGAAGCCAACACTGACCACCAGAGCAGCGTAGTAAACACATCTAAAATGTATAGGTATCTTCCAGCCTTTCAGTGTTTCCACCCAAATGATCATGCAGCAGAGCTGAATGAGGTCAGAGATGAGAAGGTTGATGACGTAGATCGGAGCAACACGACCATTTCGTACCTGCAGGAAAACATTGGTCAAAGTAAGCAAGCAGTTGTAAACATGTTCTGAACTCCACTTCCTCCCAAATATGTCTTCTTGCTCCACCCAGAATTTGTTAACAGAGATTAATTATGTATTCCACTGGATTTACTGCAGCAACTCCATTTGTCAGTTTGCAGAGAAAATTGTCCACTACTGAAGACATAATGCACATGGGATTTACCAAATTGATGGGGAAAAGAAACATGCATTAAATGTATGTAATTAAAGATATGTGACTAAAAACAGATTATTAGAAACAAACAAGCTGTTAATAATGAACACCAAATCTGGTTACTATAAAATAATAATTCAATATACTGTAGTATAGTCAATATAGTCTACCAGAATCAGGGAGTAAATACTTTGTAATCAAGATCACTACTTTTTTCCGAGCTTGATAATCTCACAGAAATACATTTGTTCCTGATGAGCTGCTGTTACAGTAAATCAGACACTGAAACACAATCTCAAAGAAAACAGCTGCATATATTTGCAAAATACCATTTTCTCAACAAATCTGACCCAAAGAGTCTAAAGCCATGCTGGCAGTTCTGTGAGGCTGCACAGTGGTTCATTTAGTTAAATGTTAATATGTTCACAATGGCACTGTTACCATGCTGATGTTTAGCAGGTCATATTCACCATGTTCACCATCTGAGTTCAGCATGTTTTCATGCTAAAATCCACTCATTTACTCTAAAGAGATAAGGATTTTTTTCTCTAGTTGTTGGACTGTTGTTGGACAGTTCACCTGAACATGAAAATTCAGTCATTATCTACTCACCCTCATGCTGATTGAAGGTCTGGTTTATTTTGTTAGTCCACAAAACACTGCTGGAGTTTCACAGAAAAAACAGTGTTTCAGAATCTCCCAAACAATGGAAGTGAATGGTGACCAGTTTTCAAACATCAAAAAACAACTGGAAAGAAACCATAAAATGTCTCTGTAATGCTTGTCTGGTGTAATACAAGTCTCCTAAAGTCCCGACATGTTGTTTGCACACCATCACACTACACACACAGTTCAGACAGTGTGAATGTGCATGTGAACGTGGCTCCAAGCTAAGATTCTACAGTGAAGATTCAGGCTGAAAACATGGTGGAAATAACACTTTTTTTGTCAGCTTGGAATATTGGGGTTTTAGTAGACTTGGAGTACTCAGACGAGCAGTATGGAGGCAATTTATGGTTTCTTTCCAGTTGTTTTTGTATGTTTGAAAACTGGTCACCATTCACTTCCATTGTTTGGGCGATTCTGCAAGGGCAAAGGGAATATCCTCAGAGGATATTAGAGGAATATCCTCAAAAAGGACAGGGTTTAGACAGAAAAAAGGGAACTTTTGGGACTTACAACTAAGTAAACTTTCCTCAGCCTAGAAACAAGGCTAATTTAAGAAAATTATGCTAGTTATTAATAAATAACTCAGACACCTAATTTACTCTTCTACAGAGGGAGGAGTCTCAACTGCGTTGCTGTGACATCCCTTGTATATGTGGACAGTGTGTCACTCATATTGCTTCTAGTTAGGAAGTGGTGTTACTTGTTATTAACTGTGGCAAGCCAGCTGAGTTCGGTTGTAAAAGGTACGAGAATTATTGTTCGTCATGACAACAGTAAGCTCCTGCTTCACAACTTTCCATTTTGAGTGCAAAACTTTTACCAAAACAATCTGTGAATGCTTATATTTCATCTTGCTGGCAAATGACCATGGTATAAGTGGGATAATCAACTTGTAGGTGTGTGTTAAATGCTTTGTCAGTTCATGGTGCATCTCCATGTCGTGCCTTCAAACTGTTTAACCCACACCTACTCGTTGATTATCCCTAAAACCCAAATAATGTTGTAAGTCTCAGTCATGATGTACATACCTGAGAATAAAGAGCATAGATGGCCACAAATGTCAAAGGCAGGCCGACACCAATGATGACACATGTCAGCGCATCTATGATTAATTTTTTGTCATCGGTGATGTAGTTGTAATCATAGCTGTTGTCCTGTGAGGTGATGTTCATGTAGAAATCTTCCATTCTTCAGAGTGAAACCTGTTTGAGAGATCAGGTTATAGACAGAGAACAAGTTTTTAATATCTACCAAACATTGTTCAGTGACATCACTGAAGTTCACACAAAAACAACCTGTAACATATTCACAATCATATGACAAAAGGCTCTTTTCAGTTTTCTTTGTTATTCCTTAATATTTGTTACATTATCTGTTAATAATATTGAGTCAAATAATTCAGTGTCAGATGAACAACAAGTTGTGTTGATGTATACAGATATTTTTATGTGCTGATGTGAGGTCATTACTGCAGCCACAGAACATGCTCCACTTGTTTCACTCATTTAATGTCATGTTTAATCTTCATGTAGATTGTTTAGGACATTTTGTCTGTCTTCTGTCCTGGATGGTCCACCACTTGTTGAACGTTCCTCTGTCCTCTGATTTTAGATGAGGACGTTTACATGACTGATTAATCCACTTGATGAAACATCTGCATATTTGATCTTTAGTCTACAGATTGTGAACTCTTCATTGTTGATGTTTATTCTGACAGAATTTTGGAATAAAACATCATTTTAGCATGAAAATATTCCAGAGACCTTTGCTGCATGTCCTCCATCTCTCTGTGTGTCCTCATGTCCTGTCTGTCTCTACTGTCTCCTGTCAATAAAGGCTAAAAACTAACTACAACTTGAAGTTATTCTGTTGTGTTTAGAAGTGAGTGAGAAACAATGATTCATGTTGTCATTTCACTAAAACATCATGAAGTGACTGTAACCTGTCTGAGGTTCCAGAACTCCTGCTGGAGACTTTTCATCAATAATCACGTTGTCACAACACACAAAACTCTTTTTCGTATCTCAGCTGTCATCATGCAAACATCTCTATAAATAACTCTAATTGTTGGATCACACACAACACACATGACAATAATAATTTTTGAGATATTTTCTAAAACTTGATGTTCCAACATTTCCTTGTGGTCAATGAGTGTCATGATAACTGCCTGAGTAGAGGTGGAGTTCACAATCCACCTGCTACCACCATATTGTCCACTTGGAGATTTGAAGCTGTGACTTTATGGTTACAGGTCATATCTTTAGACCACGAGACCATGAGGACAACACAGCTGTCCCTGACATCAGCTGACACTAAACATCAACTTAGTTCTGCTTACAGTTAATAAAGTACTGCATTTAGGTCAATGAGAGTTTTTCCTCAAATATTGTTGTGAAATGTGTTCAAAAATTAAATGAAATAAAAAATGTTGTGCATACATTACAAATTACAGCAAAATATTAAATATCACTGCGATCTCACAGTTTCACTGATCTGAACATGATTCAAAACACTTGATCTCTACCATCTAGATCAGTCATCCCCAAAGACTGGCTCATGACCCACAGGTGAGTCACTGGAGATTGTATTTGGGTCCCCAAATACATTAAAGACTATGGAAGAAATTCTGCAAATTTAAGATTTTTGTCTGCAGAACACCTTTTATAAAGCATTTAAAATGTGTATATTGTTTTACTGATGAGAGGAAAATATGAGAGCCTCTTAATTTCTCCTAAATGCACTTATTTTGTATCATATATGAAGTAGACTGAAATGTCCTGTATTGTTTTCCTGATAAGTGTAAAATATTTTCCATTATTTCTCATTTCTAAAATATTTAACGTGTATGTTTTCAATAACACAAATCAAGATAATAAGGTGATGCAGAAATGGCAATAAAAATGGTAAGGAACATTCATTAAAGCTAGGGTAGGCAACATTGTTTTGGTATCGTTGAGAAATAATTTCATAAAAACCTTTCAGCATATATTAAATCAGGTGTTCTGAGAGAGGACTAGACTTCAGCACCTCCTCTTGGCTCTGTTTTCAGCATTTAAAGAATCTGGCCCGTGATGGTAGACTTAAACCAATCACAGGTCCTCTCAGACTTGGGGGGCTCCTATTGGCTGTTCTACTAGTGCAACTGCATGTGCACATTCCTTTGGTGAGACCCTGAGTCAAGGAGATGAAACTATTGCAGGAAAAGTCACTGCGTTTCAACCCTCTGCAGCAACAAAGAAGAAATCATGAAGCCACAGACCAGTCAGACGAGAGCTCAGCATTTGTTTTTTAAAAATTTTTTAAGATGAAAAAGCAGATTTATTTTTACTCCTGCTTCTCAGCCCCTTTACAGCAGATTCACAAAACAATCATGGACGTGCTGACGAGCCAGATGAGAGCTCAGTGGTTTTTTTTTTTAAACTTCTGGGATTAAAACATGGATTTATCTTCATGTTTGCTTGTAAATCTGTGTGCAGCAGCACCACAGAGGAGCCGACTTCGCTGTTTACAGTAAGATTGTCTGTCTGTCCATGTTGACTGCTGACCGGAGGACAGATGTATGTGAAAGTCATGTCGTGAGACTAAAGAGAGGAGGGATGTAATGGAAAGAAACAATTTCTCGGGTGAGTAGTGACACACAGTTACAGACATCACGCTTTTGCACTGGCATGTTTGGCCGTGCCGAGTCAAACCGTGTTGCTGCTGAGTGGCATTTCTGTTACTGCTTATATTGCTGCAAGCCACGCCTGACATAGATCAACTCTGGAGCAGGGACAAAGCGAGCCCGACTTGCTTCCAAGTAGGCTGCAGTCACGTCGCACCAACAGCGGCCAAACTGTGGGGAGCCTCCTTTTCACCCCCTCGACAGAGACGGAGATAAACCGGGGCGAGGGGGGTCTATAGCCCCATTACAAATTTGCTTAGCCCCGTTATGGTATATTCTTCCCTTCCCTTTAATGTATTAAAAAAAAAAAATCATAATCAGCTATTATTCTTTGTTCATAGTCAGCCCAAGTGATTGGGGGGGTCTGTGCATACTATGAAATTGAATCCTGGCGGCGCCACTGCTGGTAATTGAGGATATCAATTCTGAAGAAAAGTACAAAGTGACTGTAATTTTATTCATGGATTTGAACACAAGTAAGAAAACTGTTATAACTTGTCAGTAGCAATTAAGGTGGCTTGAAAGAAGTTGATATTTTGTCGCTACAGACATGGGAAGCATTTAGTAGGCTACTCAGCGGAGCATTTAGGCTACTCAACTGAAAACAGCTCCGATGTTGTGTCGTATTAGGCCCTGTATTATTAGGCCTATAGATCGAATAAATGTTGCGTTAGAGCAAATTATTTAATTTGACTGTATGAAAATCAACAGTTTTCCTAGCACCCCCACGTATTGGTCTAGCCCCACCTTAGACCCGGTAGAGAAAACGGGCTGGCGCCATGCCTGCCCCTCGAACAAGTGTGTGTTGTGATACTGAGCTCGTGTGTGTGTAGGAGAGCAGAGAGAAAGATGTTTTTCTCTTTAAGTTCAGCTCTCAGTACTTCTGTATCTTCACACTGAATCTAAATGTTCTTAAATGTAGTTTCTCTCCTCTGTCAGTGTTTTTACTGTCAGGTGTCTGTTTTATTACACACAGTTGATGTCTGTCGGTCTGTGCTCGCTCACAATAGCCTCCGTAAACTGTTGCTTACATGCATGAAGCGCATGCTGCTCGTCTCGTAGGAGGGACTGAGGACGCAGAAATGAAACCTAATGTCACGTTTGGTGCAAAGTCAACGAATACACTAGAGGTGGTGGACCCAGAAATGCAGACTGGAGCACTGGAGCAAGTTCTAACGATAATTTTAATGCAAAAACAAAGGTAACAAAAAACACCGGCTTACATGAACGAAGGGATCCAAAAGAAAACAGAGCCAGGCAGAAGTCCAAAATCCAAAAAGGGGAAAAACAAATCCAACAAACACTGGTGAAACATAAAACATCCAGAAAGGGAGAAAACCAAAAACACTGGAGAACACACTGGAGAACACATGAGAAACTGAAACACCAAATCAACGCGACGAACTGACAAAGACAAGGAGAAAACACAGGGACTAAATAGACAGGGAGATAATCAAACACAGGTGGGTGGACAACAACAGGTGAACCTAATCAGTAATCAACCAAGGGCGGGAAAAGGACAAAGACAGGAAGTAAAAGCAACAAGGACACACAAGGGAACCAATACTACAAAATAAAACAGGAAGTGACCAACCAAAAACACAACCATGACAGTACCCCCCTTCAAGGGACGGATCCCAGACGTCCCAAAACCAAAGTCCAAAACAAAGTCACTCGAGTCCACAAGGAGCTGGGTGGGTGGAGGGGGCCTGGAGGAGGGACAAAACAAAAAGCGTCACTAAGCTCAGGCACACAGCCTGGCAACAACAAAAGGCAGGGTCCATAAGTCTGTAAACCCGTGGACGGGCAGGGGCCAGGTCGAAGCCTCAGGCGGGCGGCCTGGAGGCAGGGCAGAGGCGGAGCCGGAGACCTCAGGCGGGCGGCCTGGAGGCAGGGCAGGGGCGGAGCCAGAGACCTCAGGCGGGCGGCCTGGAGGCAGGGCAGGGGCGGGGCCGGAGACCTCAGGCGGGCGGCCTGGAGGCAGGGCAGGGGTGGAGCCGGAGACCTCAGGTGGGCGGCCTGGAGGCAGGGCAGAGGCGGAGCCGGAGACCTCAGGCGGGTGGCCTGAAGTCCACCCAGGGGAGCAGAGCCGATCAGGAGGTCGACAACGAAGGCAAGACCCCTCAGGGGGACGAACAGGAGGCCAGCGGCGAAGGCGAGACCCCTCAGGGGGATGAGCAGGAGGCCGGCGGCGAAGGCGAAGACGAGACCCCTCAGGAGGACGAGCAGGAGGCCGGCAACGAAGGCGAGACCCCTCAGGGGGCCGAGCAGGAGGCCACAGGCGAAGACGAGACCCATCTGGAGGACGAGCAGGAGGCCACAGGCGAAGGCGGGACCCGTCGGGAGGACGAGCAGGAGGCCACAGGCGAAGGCGGGACCCGTCGGGAGGACGAGCAGGAGGCCACAGGCGAAGGCGGGACCCGTGGGAGGACGAGCAGAAGGCCAGAGGTGCTGGCGAAGACGAAGGCGGGCCCCCACTGGAAGACTTGCAGGAGACCAGCGGTGCTGGCGAAGACGAAGGCGGGCCCCCACTGAAAGACTTGCAGGAGACCAGCAGTGCTGGCGAAGACGAAGGCGGCCCCCACTGAAGGTGACTGAGGCCCAGCTGAGACTAGAAGTGACTGCAGCGATGTAGACGGCCCCGTCAGAGCAGGAAGAGTCACTGATGATCCCACCAGAACAGGAGGCGGCTGCGACCCAGTCAGAACAGGAGGAGGCGCCAATGGTCCCACCAGACCAGAGGGAGGTGCCGACGGTCCAGCCGGAGCAGGAGGTGGCGGCGACAGTCCCACCGGAGCAGGAGGAGGCGGCGACTGTCCCACCGGAGCAGGAGGAGGCGGCGACAGTCCCACCGGAGCAGGAGGAGGCGGCGACTGTCCCACCGGAGCAGGAGGAGGCTGCGGCCCAGCCAGAACAGGAGAAGGCTGCGGCCCAACCAGAACAGGAGACGATGGCGATGATCCAGCCAGAACAGGAGATGATGGCGACAGCCCAGTCGGAACAGAAGATAGCTGCGGCGGCCCCATCGGGACAGGAGATGATGGCGACGGCCCCACCAGAAGAGGAGATGGTGGTGACGGTCCCATCGGGACAGGAGATGATGGTGGTGACCCAGCCGGAAGGGGAGTTGGCTGCGGTGACCCCACCGGGGCGTGTGATGATGGCGACGGCCCCACCGGAAAAGAGGAGGTGGCGGCGGCGGCGGTCCCACCGGGACTGGAGATGATGGCGACGGCCCCACCGGAAGAGGAGGATGGCGGCGGCGGTCCCACCGGGACTGGCGATGGTGGCAGTGACCCAGCCGGAAGGGGAGATGGCTGCGGTGACCCCACCAGGGCTGGAGATGGTGGTGGTGACCCAGCCGGAACAGGATATGGCTGCGGCGACCCCACCGGGGCTGGAGATGATGGCGACGGCCCCACCGGAAGAGAAGATGGTGGCGACGGTCCCACCGGGACAGAAGGTGGTGGCGGTGACTCAGCCGGAACAGGATATGGCTGCGGCGACCCCACCGGGGCTGAAGATGATGGCGACGGCCCCACCGGAAAAGAAGATGGTGGCGACGGTCCCACCGGCACAGGAGGTGGTGGCGGTGACCCAGCCGGAACAGGATATGGCTGCGGCGACCCCACCGGGGCTGGAGATGATGGCGACGGCCCCACCGGAAGAGGAGATGGTGGCGACGGTCCCATCGGGACAGGAGGTGGGTGGCGGTGACCCAGCCAAAACAGGATATGGCTGCGGCGACCCCACCGGGGCTGGAGATGATGGCGACGGCCCCACCGGAAGAGGAGGTGGTGGCGGCGGTCCCACCGGGACAGGAGGTGGTGGCGACGGCCCCACCGGAACAGGAAATGGTGGCGGCGGTCCCATCGGGACAGGAGATGATGAGGCTGGGTTGTTGAGCAGCAGAGCCTCCGAGGCGCTGGGCAGCAGAACCTCCGTGGCGCTGGGCAGCTGAGGTTCGGGGGTGCTGGGCAGCTGAACCTCCGTGGCGCTGGGCAGCTGGGGTTCAGGGGCGCTGGGCAGCAGGGGTTCGGGGGCGCTGGGCAGCAGGGGTTCGGGGGCACTGGGCAGCAGAACCTCCGTGGCGCTGGGCAGCAGAACCTCCGTGGCGCTGGGCAGCAGAACCTCCGTGGCACTGGGCAGCTGAGAGGCACGACGTCGGCGAGAGCCATGCTTGCATCTGGGGGGCTTCCCAGATACTGAGTTCGGGGCAACAAGGACACACAAGGGAACCAATACTACAAAATAAAACAGGAAGTGACCAACCAAAAACACAACCATGACACCTAACTCAGATGAGACTCAAAAATCAACTGTTTTTAGGTTTCTACCTACTGCAGCTTTAATGGACATATAGAACATTTTTTCATTTGGTCGTAACAGTTTATTTTTAAAAAGTGGATCCACAAAAAAAAAAAAAAAGTTTGGGAAACACTGATCTAGAGAACGTCTGTGTCCACTTTGGTAGCATTTAAAATAAAAGTCGTGTAGATACAGATGTTAATTGATTTTTCATATTTTTAAATATATAGAGTGTTGAACTTTTAGCCACTTACGAGATACAAACTTTAAGATTTTGTGGCCGCTAGAGGTGAAACACAATGCATTTGAATACATGAGCATAGTGAACATGTGTTTGGATTTTCACGTTGATATCTCAATGTGTTCATGAGTTCTTGCAAAGATCTGATAATTAGTTATTTTGTTACAAATCTGATTGGCTTGTAAAATCCAAACAGAGTGACAAATCAAAATTCCTCTGATGACTTCAGATCATCAAAGTCTGTAGATGATGCTGACTCATTTTTAGGATGATTGGCCAAACAGTCTGAGACAAGTTTGCAGTATTCTGTTCACCTACAGTCCAAAACTGTTACAGTTGAATATTTTCATATAAGAAAAAAGTAATTTGACAAAATTTACCTGTGAAAGCTGTAAGATTCCACCTGGATGAGTTCTCTACACCAACGTCTGATGTGTCGTCCTTTGCATCCAAACAGTCTGTGCAGTAAATATGGTGTGTGACAACATGCAGCAGGTTGATAATAATCTGTACCTGCTCTTCTAAGGAAAAGAGAAAGAATAGACATGCATGAATATGGAAATGACATCAGAGGAACAGTCATGACCAGCGGGAAGGAATTATTAAAAACATTCAGAGTTTATATCTTGTATATTAATCTAGTTTAAAGGGGACATATTTATTATGTTCATTTCCAGCTCTATATTTTCACTCTGTGATGCCACTTGAGTATCTTTGTGTGAGTCACTGTTCAATGAAAAATGTGAGTTCCCTCATCTGTACCATTTTACATTTTTTCATTGGCACTAATAATTCTTATTTCCTACTAAATTGTGAATGCACTGTCTCTTGTTCCTCTTCCATTCCTTTGTTACCTCATTTGATTTAATTCTAAACACTATTTTAAATCCCTTCAAATCCTTTGTTTTTTAAATGTAAAGTGTAGAAAATACAGATATTTGTGTTCAAATGTAGAGAGTAAAAGTAAAAAGTTGTCAGAAAATTAAAACTCAAGTAAAGTACAGATGCATGAAAAATCTATTTAAGTACAGTAACAAAGTATTTGTATTTCTTTGCAGGGTCTGTTTTTTAGGATCCAGAGGTGATGTGAATGGTCTTGAGAAAGTTTGTCATTAAATCCTAGAATTAAAGCATGTTGCTCACTTTACACCCACCCAGTGTCTTTTTGCATGTCTTAGCTATTAAGTTTTATATTTAGTATTTATACTCTGCTATTAGTTTGCTACACAGTCAGATACATTAAGTTTAACTTTAAATGAAACAACAAACAAGGTGTGTGTGTGTAGGGGAATTAAACAGGCAGCTGGCTGGACTGCAGTACTGTAAACCTACAGCCCTGAGGTGTTAGTGTGTCAGAGTTTGCATCATCATTTGCATTCCTTTGTTTTGTGTGCGGTTTTCATGGATTACATTATGTATAGAAATAGAGAAGTAATGCAACACAAACGTTCAAAAAGCTGCAGGACAACAATGAGTTTTTTTCAACAGAGTCTATTGTCTTCTCTGCATCCACACAGTCTGCAGTAAGGTGGCAAGTAATATCACACAGGAGGCTACTGACAATGTGCTTATGCTTCTAATGAAGATAGAAGTCGTAGTTTGTGAAATCTGAGATTGTTGGGAGTGCCAAAAAGAGTCATAAATCCTGGGTGAACCGCCTCAGAGGATGGCTTGGGGACAGAGACTGAGCAGATAATCTCAGGCAGACAGCCTGGGGTCTGGGCAGAGTCATGGGATCAACCCAGGGGAGCAAAGTAGATCTGGGGGGCGAGCAGATGGCAAGGATGAGGGACGGACCTCCTCAGGAGGTTGGCGTTGAAGAAGGTGGAACCCTTCTGGAGGTCGGTGATGAAGGTGGTGGCGACCAGGAGGCTGCTGATGAAGGTGAAGATGAGACCCCTCTGGTAGCTGACACAGAAGACTAAGATGACGGAACCCCTCTAGCAGCCGACAGCGAAGACAAAGCTGGCGGGCCTCTGGTGCTGCCTCTGGTGACTGGCGGTGCTGGTGAAGACAAAGGCTGGACCCCTCTGGTGGCTGGCAGCATTGGCATAGGCATAGGCAGGACCCCACTAGCAGAGGAGCAGGAAGCCAAAGACGAAGATGGGACCCCTCGGGAGGTCAAATAGGAGATCAAAGGCGAGCATGGGACCCCTCCAGATGCCAGTGACGAGGATGGGACCCCTCCAGCGGCTGATGAAGACAAAGGCATAACCCCTCCATAAGCCAACAAAGACCAAGGCATGACCCCTCCGGAGGCCAAGATGAAGTGAAGATGAAGAAGATGAAGGCGGATTTCTGCAGAAGGCCAAAGACAAAGATTGGACCCCTTGGGAGGATGAGCAGGTACGAATGCTGGTGATGAGGACAGGACCCCTCCAGTGTCAGGCAAAGGCGGGACAGGGCTTGGATACTCAACACAATGGACAACGATGAACTGACACAGAAACAGAGAAAACACAGGGACTAAATAGGCAAAGAAATAATCAAACACAGATGGACAGACAGGTGAAACAAATGGCAAACAAAGAGAGCAGGTGAAGGACAAAGACAGGAAGTAAAGACAAGAATCATGAGGGAGGACCAGGACTACAAAATAAAACAGGAAATAGCCTACAAAAACCCCAAGCCATGACAGTGTAGTGTTTCTCCTAACATTGTGCCCCCCTCCGAAAGAAGCAAAATATTTTATTCATGTTATTTAACTGATTTATGTACACTTTGTCCCTTTGGATGTGTCCCTCCATGAGTCTTCATAAATCAGGACACAGCTATCAGCTGCCTCAGCAGCTTTTACCACAATTTTAACATCAAGGTCATTCAGTAGCATCTGCAAGACCTTTGCAGGCTCAGATTAAACTGCTCCGAAACAATGAATTCAGTCAGTTCCTTAAAATCATACACTTTGCGAGCTCTCAGCCACTTCTCAAAAGCTGCTTCTTGTTGTTGCGCAAAATGCAAATAAGTCTGTCCCAGTTGTCCTCTCTCTGTCCTGAACCTCTATCTGTATGTCTCTGGAACTAACTCATATACTTTCAGCACTGCCTGTCGAACCACATCTTAATCATCAGTCTGACTCAGGTCAACAGCAACATACACTTCCTGGGTCTTCCCTGTTACGGAACCCTTTATGCAGGTCACCCAGTCCTCTCTAGGGCAGTCATGCTGCACAGCAATCTTCTTAAACATCTCAAAGAATACACCAAAGAAAAACACTTATTTACATCAAAGATTTCTTACTGTCCTGACATCTGCGATCTAAAAGCAAGCTTTCTCAAAATCAAGTTTCATTTTTTCATGCTCCCGCTTTTTTTTTTTCTTTTCCTGATGCTCACACTCCCTCTTTTTCTCTCTTTCCTGTCGCTCATGCTCACTCTTCTCACACTCCCTCTCTTTCTCTTCAGGGCTATAGCTAATCCTCCTAAAATTAGGCGAGACCATAATCTAAGCATCAACCCCAAAAAGCACAGGACAAAGACATCACCAAGAGAAGTGGTGTTGAAGAGGACAGAGGAAACGTTGTGGTGGTTCTTCATCTCCAGTCCATGTGAGCTTGTCAGCGCAGGAGCAAGAGGGAAGAATGAATCCTTGGCTGTCCCGAGTTTTAACTTCTGTTGAGAGGAAACATTTCAAATATTTCTTTCTTAAGATCTTTGTAAAGACTTAATACACTTTACTTCACATGGGAGAAGGCTAGCAGGCTGAGCAGCTAGTTGGTGACTTGAAAGTCCATGCTAAGCCCAGCATCCGAGTCTCTTGGAAATTCCAAATATGGTTGTAAACTTTTCTTAAGGTTGGCAATGATTGCCAAAGTGTCAGCCAAACAATCCAAGTCCAAAAGCCCGGGTCTAGACAAAATAGTTCTTTCCATCAAAGAATTAACAACTTGGCATCATCATCAGCCTCTTCCTCTGCTGAGCTGTTACTGTCATCTCCAGCTTCTTCTGTAGGGAGTAGCAGCAAGTGTAGCATCAGTGCTAGTCAAGCTAAAGTTGCGATAGAAAATGTGCAAATTTGACTCTCGTAAGATTTTTCGTGGTTTTGGTATGTGCAGTATACAATATGTTCTGTACTAAGCTGTGAATATGTAATTTTACGTGCAGTTTTGAAAATGCAAAATGCATGTAAACACATTAAAATGTTTTCCTGTAGCTACACACTCTGAACACTGTGTTTTCCATGTTTTAATGTAGTGTGTAATGACGGCTCAGCAGTGTTTATATTCTGACTGGCTGTGTGTAGGATCTGAAAACATTGTTTAATTTTGCCAGAAGAGGTTTTGTGAATGTAGTTTGAATATTTGGTTTTGTGTTTATAGTTTTGAGAAAAGAGAGGAAGGTTTCAAGAAATATGAAAACTGTACTCTCAGATGTACCATGAGCCACTCAATCTCTGCTGCCACCCAGTGGTTGGTGGTGTGTAAATCAGCAGCAATCAGATAAATGCTGCTGTATCATACACCCAGCAAGGGGAGCAACCTGTGCATGTACTGTAACTAACTTATATTCTACTGGACCAATCAGCCTAATTTGTTGGTGTACATTCATGACTATGCTGCTTTTTTTAAAACTAAACTAAACTAGTGATTGAGACTATAAACTCAGGAAAGTGTTTATTGAGGAAATAAATCAACTAAGAAGCAGGGTCATTTTCTCATAAGACCCATTTATGAGGAATGTCCGGTTTTTTAATGCCACCACACACTGTTTCCCTGGAGCCACAGTACCAGTCTTCCTAGAAAAACTGCCTGGTCTGCTATGCTCACTCCCATCCTCTGTAACCCGGATCCTGGTCCATGTGGGATGCAACGATACCTCTCGACAGCAGTCTGAGCTGACTAAGAAGGATTTTAATGCCCTTTTTAGATTTTTAAGCAACACTGGAAAGTCGGTTTTTATCAGCGGGCCTCTCCCAATCCACTCCCACAGAGGCTGGCGTTTTAGCAGACTCCTCTACTTGAACACCTGGCTACAGCACACCTGCAGGACTTATAATTTTGCTTTTATTGATAATTTTAACCTATTTTGGAATCGGTCCTCGTTTTATAGACGCGACGGGGTCCATCCAAACCGGTTGGGTAGCCAGATGCTGATGGCAAACATTCGCCGTGCAATAAGATATGCTCCATGTGTAAGAGACTGACTGTTCACCTGCCACAACCCTCCTTCACAGGATCTTTCCCCCTCTACGTCCACAACAGTCTCCCTCACCAGCCTCCCCCCCAGGCCCCAGCCATCAATATTTCGCCCCTCCGGTCCCAGTCCACATTATTTCAGCTCCACTTTTAACAGGACTATAAACTCAAGTGGACATGGACCCTGCAATCCCCCCACAAATTCTCCAATCCCAGTCATTGTCTCGGACAGATTTCACACTAATCACCACCAAGTTAAACTGAGGTCTGGCATCAATTCTGACAATCTCATTTCAATACAAACACATACAGCTTCTGCTCTACCCTCCCTCACTGCACATAGGACTTTGAACATGGCACTTCTAAACATCAGATCTCTTTCCAACAAGACTTTTCTTATTAATGAACTCATCTTAGATAGAAACATTGACTGCATGTTTTTAACGGAAACCTGGCTTGGATCCGATGGACCTGTATCCCTCAATGAAGCTTCCCCCCCAAACTATGGATTTTCCTACTCCTACAGAAAAGGTAAAAGAGGGGGTGGGACTGCTACTATTCTTTTAAACTCACTTGCTTTTAAGGATGTATTATTTGATGAATACACATCTTTCGAGCACCATGCTTTTGTTTTTAGCAGTCCCACCATACTTTGCTTAACAGTATATAGGCCACCAAAACGATGCACTGCCTTTATAACAGAATTTGCAGAATTGCTCTCCATCATCCACTCAAAATATAATCAAGTCATTATTTTAGGGGATTTTAACATACACACCGACAATCCGTCAGACTCTTTTAGCTCAGAATTTTTAAATGTTATTAATTGTATGAATTTCATGTTGCATGTTACACAGCCCACCCACAACAGAGGACATACTCTGGACCTTGTTATAACTTATGGGTTATCAGTCAGTGTGTCGTCTGTTGTGGACGTGGGCTTGTCTGATCACTACTGTGTCTTTTTTAATATAAATGATCTTAAACACCAGGAAATACCAGAGCTCACTGTTAGGAAGCGCTGTCTTACTTCTGATGTGGCTGCAAATTTTATTAACCTCATACAAGACATTCCTCCATATATTCTACCGTGCTCCTGTGATTCTATTGTAGACAATTTTAACAGTAAACTCAGTTCAACACTTGACAAAGTGGCACCTGTTAAACTAAAGAAAATCAGAACAAACCCACTCCCACCCTGGAGAAATACAGACATACTAAAATTAAAACGAGAATGCCGGATGGCAGAAAGAAAATGGAGGAAAACCAGCCTAACAATAAACTTACAAATCTACCCAGAGAAACTGAGAAATTACAACAAGGCAGTTAAACAGGCAAGAAAAGCTCATTTCTCGAAACTAATCACTGACAACCACAATAACCCTAAAGTCCTTTTTTCCACCATCGACCATTTAATCAATCCTGTTTTTAACCAATCTCATGATACAAGCTTATCTTGTTTGCAGCCCATTTCAGAGATAAGATAGATTTTATCCGATCAAACTTCGATCAGTCTCATATGACACATTTTAGCTCATCAGAATCTTTGCTTTTAAATGAGGAAACACTGGAGAAGTTTGTCTTGGTTGATGCTGTAATACTTGAGAGGGCTGTCTCATAATTAAGACCAGCGACTTGCCTCCTAGACCCAATTCCAACATCCCTTTTTAAAAATATTTCTAGCTCTTTTAATCATGATCTCTTAAACATTTAAAATTATTCTCTTCAGACTGGTGTTTTTCCAGCTGCTTTTAAGACTGCTGTTGTTAGACCCACACTGAAGAGAGGTAATTTTGACACAGCTGTACTTGACAATTACAGACCAGTATCTAATTTGCCATTTTTGAGTAAGATTTTAGAGAGGATAGTTTTTAACCAGTTGAATGATTTTATGAATTCCAACAACAATTTAGAAATTTATCAGCCTGGTTTTAGAAAACATCACAGTACAGAGACTGCTCTTGTCAAAATTGTAAATGACCTCAGGTCCAACATGGATGCAAAAATGCTATCTGTTCTAGTGTTACTGGACCTGAGTGCAGCATTCGACACTGTAGACCATACAATTCTTTTAAACAGACTTCACCATGTTGTTGGCATCTCTGGCACTGTTTTTAACTGGTTTAAGTCTTATCTTTCTGACAGAAAATTTTGCGTAAATATTGGCGAATGTTCATCGGGCTTTTATGACATGAATTGTGGTGTCCCCCAGGGATCAATTTTAGGCCCTGTACTTTTAAACCTTTATATGATACCTTTAGGAGAGGTCATCAGGAGACATGGCATCAACTTCCACAGTTATGCGGACGACACACAGCTGTATATAGCCGTGTCTCCTGATGACCCGGGGCGAATAGACACCCTTTTTAAATGTATTTTAGATATTGAGTCCTGGATGGCAAGCAATTTTCTGCAGCTCAACCAGGACAAAACTTAGATCTTAGTTGTCGGCCCAGAGGTACAGAGAGAGAAACTGAACATCAAACTTCTATCGGCATCTTTTAATCCCTGTCAAACAGTGAAAAATCTTGGTGTAATATTTGATCCTGACCTCACCTTTGGACCCCACATCAGGGATGTTACAAAAAAGGCATTTTATCATTTAAAAAAAATTGCCAAAGTACGCCAGTTTCTCTCTCAAGCCAACGCAGAGACTTTAATTCATGCTTTTATCACCTGTAGGATTGATTACTGTAATGCTCTTCTTTCTGGTCTCCCCCAAAAAAGTATTGCACAACTCAGCGGATAAGCGCATGTTGAGGGGTGACAATGTGAAGCACTTTGTGCTACAATCCCATGTATGAAAAGTGCTATATAAATAAAGTTGAGTTGAGTTGAGTTTATGATAGCAGCAGCATTGCTCCCTGCTGGCCATCAGAAAGAATGCAGCTTTAAGGCACCCCTGCATTGGAGCAACCACGCACAAGATTTTCCTTTGGGATAAATAAAGTTTTATCTTGTCTCGTCTCATCTCATCTTGTCTCATCTTATCTTATCATGTTGCTAAAGGCAGCAGCAATCAAGTATCTTAAACAATCAAATATGCTAAAAATTCTAATGGAGTCAAAACTTAAAAACTTTGTTGGTCATTTCCTGTTTTATTTTTGTAGTCCTGGTCCCTTCTCATGAGTCTTGTGTTTACTTCCTGTCTTTGTCTGTTTTCCCACTCTTTTTTGATCGCTGATTATTTTCACCTGTCGTTGACTGCCCTCACCTGTGTCTTGTTATCCTCCCTCTCCACAGTGTATTTAATCCTGTGTCTTTTCCTCCTGAGTTGTTGGTTTGTACTTGTCTGTTTGTTAGTGTCTCCTGTTGGTTCTTGTTGCTCGTGTTTTTTTACCTCCTGAACGGATTGTTTGGATTTATTTCTTTCCCTGGACTTTTATATTTTGCATCTCCTCTGTTGGATTTTTGGTTGCCTTTTATTCACCTTTGCCTTCCCAGTAAGGTTTTTTGTGTTTGGTTTGTCCCTGCCTTATTGAAGACTCTCCCTGCCTTAGTTGATGCAAGCCATTCGTATGTTTTTTTCATTTTTGTTCATTAAATACCACGAAACTGCTCTGCTCTGTCTGTAAACCCCGTAAATTGTGACAACATTGGGATATTGATTCAGTCATGCAATTCTACCAAGAATCCAGATCAGATGTTTTTTTTGGAGGGGGGGGGGGGGGTTCAAACTCTAAGGTGGAAATTAGGATAGTTTTGATGCTAAAAATTAAACACTATCCTGATCCTCCTGGAAAGGTCGATGTAGATACATGTGGGGCTCATGGGATGTATTTTGTAATTTCTTGCATATTAAAGTAATGCAAAACATGCAGAACATTATCCATTATAAATTAAACAATTAACCGCTAAGCCAATATTTTTAATTAGAACACCAAAGAAACTCCAAGCCGTTGTGTAAAAATTGGGAGGTGAAAAAATAAGAATTTCACATTTCTTCCTCTGAAAGTGCAACATACACCATAGTTCCCACCTGCATCATGCTTCATAATATTGCTAAAGGACCTTTTGGCCTCTTGTAGTTTCATTCGGTTATATTTCAAGCACAAGAGGTCAAAAACACACATTTCATAGCCGGTTGTGTTGGAAACTTGATGTTTTTCAGCCCAGAAGGCCAAAAGCACACATTTCCTAGTCAGAGATATTGGATCTTCTTGATTGCAAACACAATTTTATTGAAGTTTCTGTTGTCCTTTTTAAGTTTTAACAGATTTTTTACTTCTGTCTCTGTTTGACTCAATCTGACCTTTTGGCCTCGTGTATAGCATTTGCTTATATTTCAAGCACAGGAGGTCAAAACACATTTCCAAGCCAGATATGCTGGAAATGTGATCTCCTCGAAGGCAAACATGGTTTTATTGAAGTTTCTGTTGTAGTTTGTAACATTTTATATATTTGAATATTCTGAAGCCGTTTTACTGACTGTGGCACTTTTAATTTAAGTTTTTCAGTTACATTAAGCTGTTTCTCAGTTTTAGTTCCTCACTGTGATGGAAGCCCCAACTACATGACCCTGGTCAACCACTGGCAGCTCTGCAACAGAAGTGAAATGTTACTTTGACCAACAGATGGAGTCTATCCAAAGACCACAAATCTAGATTCTGTGATCCTGATCTTATGGTATCTGGATCACAATGATTCTATCGGACAATTCTTTGAAAAACCAGGACAAAATCTACAAGACCAGTTTTATCTGGGATAGCAAAAAGAGGGATTATAAAATCTGGATAATTTTGATCGAGATTAAAAGTTTTGAAATACTGACCCCAGACAGTGTCCTGCGCAGCAGCAGCAGTATCCAGTTTTTCTGTCTACTTCTCAATGTCAGTACTTTGAGTATATAAAGGAGAGTTAAACCCCCTAAACAAATGCATCTGCCAAATGAATAAATATAAATGTGAATTTAAACTACAACACATGTAAAACTGGACAGATACAAGTCTTATCTACTTGCCTCAGTCTGCTGGATAACATCTCATACAGTGCAAAATTACTGAAGCTGGTTCAACATAAGACAAGACATTCCTTAGTCTGTTAACTTGGACATCAGCAGTGATATGAAGTCTGCCTGCCCTTCAAGCTGGATGGAAAGTATTTCCATGCGTTGGGCATGGCTCGTTTGGGACTCTAATAGAGAAAGGTAGTAGTAAATAAGTCGAGAGCAATTTGTTAATCAGGAGAGATTTGTTGAATTTTCACTTAGTTAGTCAGGGGCAGACATTCACATTTTTTGATGAAAAGACACATTTTTAATCGAATTTCTGGAAAACATACAGTTTCACACAAAATTACATATATTGTGATATATAATTTTATCCATATTGCCAAGCACATAACATCTGCTCTGAATCACATCCTACAATTTAGCATGTCTACAACTTAAACACCAAAAAGAAAACTTATACTATAATAAAGAATGCCATATTTTGGACTTTGAAGCTTTGGTCCCACATCAGACTTTTACAGTGCACTTTTCAGAGTGCAGTAAAGTGTTTTGCCTTCATCACAGGGAAAAAAAGATCAACAGTAAGGTATTAGAAATTAAGAAACATTGTGTGCAATAGCCCATTTTTTCTTGTTTCTCTAACACTCACATGCTGGCTACAGTGTACACAACTCAAACTCTTAAGCTTTGAAATAAACTTTAAAAGGTTTTGCTGACCTATAGTCTTTAATTGAGATAATTTACTTTTCTTGTTTTGATAAACTTGAATCTTTTAATTTTAGAAACAAATTTTTAAAAAATCTAAATTCGTCACAGTGAGCTGCAAACCTGATTACCTGCTTTTTAGTGCCTGAAAAATTAAATAGTTTTAATTGAAAATATTAAAAGATTAACATTTACTTTCACTTCAATGAATTTACTCAATATTTTTTTAAATACAATCTTTTGAGTTTCTAAACTTCAAAGCTTTAAATTTATCTAAAGACGACATGTAAATTATGTCAGCAACAGATCAGTAGTTTGTAAAACTTCTTCAAAAGAATGTGAGTTGAGCCCAAAACTATTTGTAGTCTGTTGCTTGAAATTTTGAGTTTTCTCAACTTTATGTTCTAACAGTGTAACTGTGCATCTCAGCAGCAGTGCCTCCTCCTCCTCTTCCTCTCTGAACATCTGGCCGCTTCAGTGTCACCGCTCATGCTGCAGCTGTTGCAGATGCCACTGAAACTGCTTTCTCTGTCAGAGAGGCAGTGGTCTGAGAGACGGGGGAGGCAGAGGGACGGATGAGTCTGAGGCCCTCTGGAAGAAGCAGAAACTTCTGCCTGAGCTTGACACAGATCGACAAAACACCAAAACGCCAAACCCCAAAAATATATTATTTAGGAATACTTGAATACTCATTTAGCTGTCTGTTACTATGGCGATGAACAAAGAGCTTTGAATCATTCGTTACAGCTCGACATCACACACACACCAGCCTCTTCAACCTTTGGGGCAGCCTCTTTCGGCCCATGGGAAAAACTCCATGACTCCAACAGAGCTCAGTGCAATCAAAGGTTTTCTGGGGTTCAAAGGCAAATACAGCACACCGAGGGCTGCTCCATGGAGAGTTACAATCCCTCAGGAACCTTCTTTTATACCTAATTCAGCTCCTCCTATTGTGGAGCTTAGTTTTCCCTAGTTTTCTGAGGCTCCTCTCTATCTCACTGTAGAGGGAGTGAAGGAGGGAGGGGCTATTGTCCAAGCACTTGGACTGGGATGTTTCAGTGGATAAACCTGTGATGGCACACAGATACCGTGTTTCTAAAACAAGACACAAACTGTCTCTCAAGGTCTCTGATGAACTCTCAGTCATACACACCAATCAGAAGTTGGACATGAGGTCATAAAAACTTATGTAAGAGCAGAGCAAAGTATAAACATGAGTAAATATGAAAATGAGATGGATACACAAGTAAATATGAATTTTATGTATACGTGAAGACAAAACATTCCCACAACCCGAAAAATAAAACTTAACTTATTTGTACAAAACAATTGAGTAAAAAAAACAAATAAAATAGAAACATTAGTTATGATGAAGAAAACACAAAACAACTAAATTAAAAAATGAAAAAAAGTCCTAAAGTCTTCTTAAGATGCTCACAAAAGATTAGGAATAAGGTGGCGTGGTAGCGATAATGAGCTCACTCGTAGCAAGGTTTGTTGTAGGCAACTGGACTTGAAAGAGTTCTTGAAGATGTTTTGCCTCTCAGTCCAGTTGCCTACAACAAACCTTGCTATCAATACCATGACCTGGATGACTGAGAACCTTCACAGAGCTGAGCAGCAGAGCTGAATGAGGTCGGAGATGAGAAGGTCAATGACGTAGATCGGAGCAACATGATCATTTTGTACCTGCAGGAAAACATTGATAAACAAGCAGTTGTTAACATGTTTTGAACTCCACATCCTTCCAAGTATGTCTTCTTGCTCCATCCAGCAGTTGTAGTCAGAGACATTCTGACTGTCAGAAATGTCAGATATGACAAACAGGCCAACCACTGTTAATGTGAAACACCTGATGGTTTTTTACACAAAACTATCCGTGATGCTGTCCTTAGAAACTGTTTGGAAAAGGGCAGGCACTTTCAAAAAAACACTTGGCAGGTGATTGGTTGGATCATCTGTCTATCATGTCTAACATGGGTTAGCTTCAACCAGTCAGATCTAACTCTTACCAAAGCTGGTCTGGAGAAGAGCAAAAACATCTTCTCCATGGAGAAAAGCCTTCAGTGCTGTTCTGTGCTCTTCTTTCAGTGAGGAAATACTCTCCAGTTCTGATATAACTGATGCTATCAGTATCTATCAGTAGTCCCCCATCAGTGCTGTTTAAAGTAAACAGCACTGATGTCATGAGAGCAGCATCGTTTTTTAAAAGTATCTCAGTTGTGATTAATATCTGTTTGCTTCTTGGATTATAAAACAATAACGGATGGAGCAGACTGGATATTTTTGGTGTTGTTTGCTGAGGTTGTGGAGGATTGACAGTGTTGGAAATGAACTCAGTACATTTACTCAAGTACTTAAGTACAGCTTTGATGTACTTGTACTTGAGTATTTCCATTGCATGGTACTTGATTTCCTCGACTACATCTCAGAGGGAAATATTGTACTTTTTACTTCATGTCATGACCTGCAGTGACAAAAGAGACGGAGACGCAAGTTGAAAGCAAATGAATAACTATTTTAACAAAGAGCATAATGTGAACACAAATCAAATGAAAACAATACAATGAGGTGTGGTAACCAGTGTAGTTAGTAGTGTGTGTGTGCGTGCGTGCCTGCGCGTGATGTGTGGTGTTAGGAGGTCATGTTGAACTGTATGAATCAGACAAAGACGTGCAGCAGAGAAGAGCTCCACCCGGACTGAGGAAGGGTGGGGATTTAGCAGAGAGCAGCATCACTACTGTGATGAACTCTGCCTCCAGCTACCTGCTGCATGACAGAAATAGAACACATAGAACAGGTAAATGAGCCAGAGGACCGTCACACTCCAACCACATTTATTTGACTGCTCTA